>LZPO01066388.1:200232-210986 GCA_001675575.1 Neotoma lepida | reverse complement strand
GCAGAGGCAGGCGGATCTCTGTGAGTTCGAGGCCAGCCTGGGCTACCGAGTGAGTTCCAGGAAAGGCGCAAAGCTACACAGAGAAACCCTGTCTCGAAAAACCACAAAAAAATAAATAAATAAAAAATAAAAAAATAAAAAAGAATACCAGAAGGCCTTCAGTATTCCATAAAATAGAAAAGGAAGGAACACTATCAAACTCATCCCATAAAGACAATTAAACCCTCATTAAAGAAAACCCAAAAACTAGATAAGGACTCAGTGTGACAAGAAAGCACAAAAGAACCATTTGTAGAGAAGACGGAGGCCAGTAGAAGGGAGAAGGTCAGGGAACAGAGCAGGGGTCAAGTACGAGTGAAGTACAGTGATGGATGTGTATAAATGCCACAATGAAATGAATTTTATTGGATGCTAACTTTAAAAGCAACTCATTAAAAACGTCCAACAATGAAAGAGAAACAACCAAATATTATCACAGTATGTTTTCCCTGCCATTCTAGAGACTTGAGCCTTCCCGAAAGAATAAAACCCAGCTGTCTATGACGAACTCCTGGAAAATGTCAAGTAATTACTTCAGATGCTATACTGTCAGGCCTTCACAGGGCTACTCTGCTAGCTTCCCATTTCTTCAGAAAGGGAAGAATTTGTGGAACAATTAAAGCGATATTAACTGAGAAGATTTTCCTGGGGGAAATTAATGCATAGGGAAACATAGTAATTACATCTAAAGAAAAGAAACTTCAGGCCATTTGTTTATCCATCATCGAGGATACACAAGATAAATGTGGATTTAAATCTTTGAATTATGTAGGAGGAAAAGCCATCTTTAAACAAATGAGGATTTGACTGAAAGCCACTGATGCTGGGCTGGGCTTTAAAGACAAGCTGTTAATCCTTACACTGGATCTTTATGTGAGAAAGAAAAAAAGCAAATGCTTTTTCAAGGTCTTTCAGAATCTGTGATGATGTGGAGGATGGCATTCTGTGGCATGGTAGTTGCCACAGGTCCTGTTACTTCATGTCAGGCTTTTCCTACTAAATTACTACATCGTGTGTGTGTGTGTGTGTGTGTGTGTGTGTGTGTGTGTGAGAGAGAGAGAGAGAGAGAGAGAGAGAGAGAGAGAGAGAGAATTGATGTTTGTTTCCAAATTCCTTCACTCTTCCTCTTCTTTCTATTTGCTTGCAAAAAAAATGTAGATTTAAAATAAAAGAATCATCACCTCTGATGATTACAAAACCAATGTTGACTCTGAAAGGGAAACCAAATACGATGCCAGCTACATTAACTAACTTATTGTAAGATGATTGGAAGGTATTAATTTCTTATTAATTGATACTCCAAGAAGCTCCAGTGTCTTGGGCTCCTATGCTAGCAAACCTAAAGTCTATGTAAATGTAAAGGAAAACTTAAGCGTAATCAATAAAAAACCACTGTCTTAATTAGGGTTTCTATTGTTGTGAAGAGACACCAGTAACTCTTCTAAAGGAAAACATTCAATTGAGGTGGCAGCTTACAGTTCAGAGGTTCAGTCCAGAATCACTGTGGTGGAAAGCATGGCCCCATACAGGCAGACATGGTGCTGGAGAAGTAGCTGAGAGTCCTACATCATGCAGGCAACAGGAAATGGTCTGTGACACTGAATGAAGCTTAAGCAAAAGCTTAACTGACAGTGCTACAGTGACACACGTCCTTCAACAAGGCCACACCTCCCAATAGTGCCACTCCCTATGAGCTTATGGGGGCCAATTACATTCAAACTACCACACTACCAACTAAGCTTGAACTAGAGACTCTACCACCACTGCCCTCCCAAGGACTACTAGGGAATAGATACATTCGTGGGTACAGAATTGTGGTCCCCAGTGTGGAGGAGGAAGGGGAGAATGATTGCTAATGGGTGAAGGGTTTCTTTTAGAAATGATAAAATGTTATCAAAGCACAAGATGGGGAAGACTGCATAACTTCATGACTACACCAAAAATGGTTTGTATAAAGGAGAAAATTAAATGCCACATGAATTATTTCTCAATAAATATTTGTTGACTACCCTTTCTGTGCTGGAAGTTCTTCTAAGAATAATATGAAAATATTAAATATCCTACTCTCAAAAAACTTACAATAAAGAGAAACACTGCTTAATATGACCTCATGTCCTTGGCAAATCACACATATCAGTGTCCTGACAAGTTTTTGCCAAGGGAAAATTTGGCGGAATAAATCTCCACCAGTGGAACCTAAGTTACTGCCTTTTCCACTAAGAAAATGAAAAGAAAGGACTTCAAATAAATAAAAGAGAATGAGGTGTCACATATTAAAAAGGAATAGAGAATGTCACATGAGTGAGAGGAAGGAAAATCACCATCGTGCTGCAGAGGCCAGGACACAAGGGACAGAGTATTTGACACCTAGACCTGAGTGAACCACTTAGTGTATTCAGTGGACAAGCACAGGCAGCAGCAACTTTGCAGTGAGTTCACATGCATAGCAATTGTTAAAGAAATGCTGTTGCAGTGAGAATAAGTGTGCTTTGAAAAAGTAAATAAAACATTTGAGCCATGCTGACAAGAGCCCTGTAAGAGAAAGAAGAAGAACAAATGGCATCAATAGGAACATGGGTTAAGAAAGTTTATTTCCTAATAAGAAATTAATTGTAGTCTAAAAACATGCTGGTAGGAAGGAAGGAGAGCGTCCCATGATGAAATGGTAAGAGGTGGCAGCAAAATTTGGAAGAGGTGAGGTAGTAAAGTCCATGACCCAGGAAGAGTGATGTCATGCATCTAAGGACAGACATCTGGTCCTCCAGGGAGAAACGTGTATAGTTAGTGGGCACATGTTTATCTGCTGGAATGGACGAGAAGTTCAGGGCAATGATGTCTAGTGACTTCAGGTTCATTAATAAGTAGGGGAAGACGTCTGCACAAAGTAAAGGTGGGAACAAAGGGCCCTAAAGATGTCAATGAAGATTCAAACACAGTTTGTAAGGAGTAGAAGAGAAGCACCAAGACAACAGAAGGGATTGCAGGGCACGACAAAGATTCAGATCAACTGGAAGGTAGAATTACCCATCAATAAGCCAACACACTTAGTAGTTTCTGTCTGTTCATTTTTATTAGTTCTTTGAGAGTTTCATACAGTATGTTTTGGTTATATTAGCCCGTCCCTCAACTTCCCTAAGATCCACCCCCCTTCGCTTCTCACACATATGTCTCTTTTTAAAAAAACCTTTAAGACCAAGTTGTACCTGATATTTTAATTTGCTTATCATACTCTCTTTAAAAATTCTTCAATAGTTGGCACACATTTTGTTACTAAAAGACAAAGAAGATGGGTCAAGATTTTATTGATAATTAATGTATGTACTTTATTAATATTTGAAGTTAACATACAAAGTAATGGCATTTCGTACCTGTGTGTCATTATACTGTGTTCCAATCACCCTTCCCCACCTGCCCTGCTCTGTGCACCCCCACAGATGTGTTCCCTTCCTCCCCTAAGTCATCCTTCCTCTGCTTTCATATGAAAAATTTCTCCTATATAGTGTATTGATCTTGATATTTTCAGAACTCAACTAAGTAGTATTCCAGGTTATAAGCAGCACTTCCTTCTTGAACAAAATGGCTTGAGCATGGCCTGAATAACCTAGGTAAATTTCAGTTCTCCAGGACCACCTAAGACATGGATGTAAAGGCTTAGTCCACTGTTACCCTGGGATTGCAAACGCACAGAATTTCACCAAAGATTTCTGTATGTTCTCTGTGATCCCAATAGTCAGTTTTGACTCTGAGCTCTTGCTTCATTTACTAACTGCAATGTCAATCATTCACCATGCTGTTCATAATGCACATGTTTTATGCCATAGTAACCCAGTGGGAGATTTTAGTATTTTCCCCTAATAATTATTAAAATTGTTCACAGATATTATTTTGCTGAATGTTGATGATATGCAGAGATTCATATCATACTACACTAACTAGAAAGATTCTTGCACTTTTTTGCACAGTTTTAATTTTCCCCACTTGAGCAAACTCATGACCTGGTGCTTATGGGAACCCCTCCTCTGTCAAACTCAGGAGGCTCTCCAGATTCAGAAAGCTTCAGCAATGACACTAATGTAAATTTAACTTAACAGAGAGGATGTCATGCTCTGACTGGAAAATGTGACTAGAAACCATAGACTCCCATTAAGAAGAATAAAATGATAGACGAGCTGAGGAGGTGTGGGTAGTCTAAAAACCATGACTAAGAGCAGTTACTGCTCTAACAGGATCGTAAGGAGTGAAGAAAAAAGACTAATCACCACCTGGATGAGTAAAGAAAGCTCGAGTGAAGGAGACTCTGGGTTTTGGGTTTTGTGCAGCAGGGAAGAAAGGAAGACAGGTGCCTAGAATGCCAGAACATTCAGGAAGCTGACATATTTCTCAGCAACTAAGAACACCAAAGGCTGCTCATAAAAACTGCATTTTGTTTGAGGCTGTGTTGTTTTAACTCTGAGTGTAATGGATTTCTGACATGGACATTGGAAAATCATAAGCAACATAGATTAGATGTTGTTCAGGCCCACCTGAGGAGTTAGAGAGTCCTTCAGAAATAGGAGACTGGAGCTGACAAGGCCAAATTCAATGAGATATTAACTGGCTTGAGTGAGGTGCAAGCCCAATTATTCACAAGTGAATTGTGAAAAATAAGTATTATTTGTTGAGTACCTATCCTAGTCCAAATAGTGAAGCTGCTTTTTCACAAATGGAATCTTCTTCGAGTCATGTAATAAGTAAAGTGACTCTCAATGACCTGCATGGCTTTGAGACTGACCTGACTAGGGCAACAGAGAATTAAATCACGAGACACACATATACAGAAAAGCAAGGTTTGAGTGAGCCTCGTGCTCTGATGGAGATGCGCGAGCAGCCTAGAAACTCAGCCCAGGAGTGTGTTAGCTAATCTCCAGAGGGGGTCTTTATAGGGTAGTGTCTCAGGCTGTAGCCATCCAGAAGGAGGAAGCTGTGATTAGTGCATACACCATCAGCTGGGACCAGGGAATGCCTTGCTATTCCCATGGGTCTGAGGCACTGGATCCTTGACAAGGCAACACTCATGTCAACAATACACATTCACTCAAGACTTCAGCTGCTCCCACAGTGAAGATTTTCACAGTTTTGCAAATGAAGGAAATTGAGGTGAATTCGATGTCTTCTAAACATTGGAATCTGTACCATAAGGAAGTTCCACCAGACATGTTCGTACAGGAAATGCTTGGTAAGCTCTGAGTTTGGAGATAAGGAGATGACATCACCTACTTTGGGCTTTATGGCAGAGATTAAGATTGAGCCAAGCCCAGGTTATTAATATAGAAGTAGTTATGTTGTCCTCACCTTGTTAGTGTGTGTGTGTGTGTGTGTGTGTGTGTGTGTGTGTGTACCAAAGAGTTTCATTGGGGTTATTCACATGAGCATGGGTGAAGAGCTCTTTACAGAACTTGGGCAACTTGCCAGTGGCTATAGCAGTGCAGAAAATGTTTCTTCCTCACTCAGCAGCCATTAACTACCTATAACTCTTCAGGGATTAGTGAGATTGATGAGACTCCTCTCCCTTCCATGATGGAATGTTGATGACCTAGTCTTGTGCAGGTCATGTGTAGGCAATCAGAGCTCTTAGGAGTTCAAGAGAGCAACTACCATGTCATACACAGAAGATAGCATTCCACCACACTCCTGCCCTTCTTCCGGCTCTCATATATTTTTCTGTGATGGTGATAGTCGTTGGGCCTTGGAGAGGGTGATAGACACGTCCCACTTCTGGGTGAGCTTTCAGCAATCAGTTATCCTCAGTTATTTGACCAGTCATGATCTCCATAATAACCGCCACCCACTGCAAAGAGATACTTCTCTGAGGAAAGCTGGCAGCACCACTGATCTGGGGGTCCCCCTCTACCTTCTCAAGCACTGAGCACTAGCTGGCAGAGCCATGCTGAGTGAATAAATAGAATCACAAGCTTAGTGGAGCTTACACGGTAGCAGTGGAATCATAAACAAGTAGGCAAATGCTGGGATGGTGATATTTCTACAAAGAAAATGTGATAGCTGTACGGGAGATGCTAATTTTAATGGAGGTGGCCAGCGAAGGCTTTATTCTCAAGGCAAAAGCTGATCTGATTCTCAAGTAGTATGAAGAAGTCAACAATGCGGAGATGTTTCGGAAAAGCATTTCAGGCAAACACAGCAAATACCGGGGAAGTGGTTCGATTCTTAAATATAGTTGTCCTGTTTTCTAATCCTAGACTGCTTCAGATTTGGCCATATTTTGGAGAATGGAAAGAGTTTCAGTTAGTTTAAAAATTTCCCCAACTCTTGTTGGATTTAGTTTTCAGGGGTCCAGTTTGCTTCTAACATCCCACCATAGAGACATTGAATAGCTTCTTGTAAGGAGGAGTCAGCCTTGTTCTCAGCCCTTAGAGAAGGCATTTATTTCTCTAGGTATGGTAGGTTGTTTACAGAGAGAGCTACAAGGTTAGTCCCACCTATTTCTAGGAATTCATCCATTTATTTATTTTGCAACTGTGACTTTGCAACTTTTTTCATTAAGATATAAAACCCTTCTCCATATCTTTGAATCTGGCGTGGGCTTGTACTTGCTTTATCAAAATAATTCAATGGAAGTAACACTGAGGGATGCTGCTTTGACATCGTGGAGTCTGTGAAGCTTTTACTTTTAGAATGCTACTATGATCACATTAAAAATCCTCAGCCAGTCTCCTTGAGAATGAGAGACGAGATGAGACATAGGCCCAGCCAAAGCCATCAGCAACCAGCAGAGGTTTTGTGTGTGTGTGTGTGTGTGTGTGTGTGTGTGTGTGTGTATGTGTGTGTGTGTTGCAGCAGAGGTTGTGTGTGTGTGTGTGTGTTGCATGCATTTGAGTGTGTGTGCTTTGGTCTTCATTCCTGCTTCTTTTCCCCTAAGATGCTGCTTAAGTATAAGAAATGAATTCCTATTATTTGATGTTGCCTTGGCATGCATTCTGATTCTGTTAGGCTATCTCACACTGAGCAGGACTTAGTTACCCTGAACAGGATTTCCAGGTCTCACTAGTATCTCAATGTGGCCAGTCCAAATATTCATCTTCTACAACTTTTTTGTGGTAAACATCTCCTTGTGAGGAAGCTCAATACAAGTAAGTCCCTGAGCTCCTCCACTGACCTCCATCTGCTTCCTGGACTGTATAGAGAAGCTGCAGTGACCACATCACTCACATTGTGGCCCCAGAGGACGCATACTTTCCTGCTATAGATCCATCATCTAGAATTTCCTGTAGGAAACCTACTTGGGTAACACCCTGGGCCCCAATAAAGGCTTGGGTCCCCCAGGTCTGTCTCTCTCTCTCTCTCTTGCTCTCCATCTGCACGTTCAGTGTGCACATCCTTCATGGCTTCCCTCTTCATGTAGTCTCTACCAAAGATGGTGCCTCTTGTGAGAATTCTTTCCCTGGGGAGATATATCAAAATCATACCTGTCTTTATAGGGTTCCAATAACAGACCAAAGTATGATTCCATCAAAGTTTAGGCTGGGAAACGATGAGTTTATTGAGCTTACTTACAGAGCATGAGCAAGGGGTTATTGACAGGACCCTGGGTTACCCCAAAACCAGTAGCACTGGAGAGTGCTCATCCAGCTTGGATAAGTAGCCTCTCTTCAATTAATCTCTTCTCTCCCAATGTACACTAACAGCTCTGGAGACCTCAAGACTTCAAGGCCATGTGCAATCAGTGCAGAATTGCATACAAATGGCTGGGAGAAGAGACTGGGAATCTTAGTAGGGTCCAATGGCCCTCCTTACCCCCTTCTTCTCTAAGGGAAAGCCAACAGTCACCAAGGCCACCCCTGATTGTAAGAAAAAGTTTTTCTGTGTCCTGCCTGGGCTCCCGTGGCTGCTCAGACCCAAGTAAACACACAGAGGCTTATATCACTTACAAATTTATGGCCCAATGGCTCAGGCTTCCAATTAGCTAGCTCTTACATCTTAAATTAACCCATTTCTATAACTCTATACTTGCCATGTGGCTCGTGGCTTACCGATACTTTTACATCTTGCTTTCCCTGGTGGTGGCCAGCAGCTTCTGCTCAACTCTGCTTTGTACTTCCTCTCTCTCTAGTTAGAATGTCCCACCTAACCTTATTCTGCCTCACCATTGGCCAACAGCTTTATTTATCAACCAATCAGAGCAACACACATTCACAGCATACAGAAAGGCATCCTCATCACCCAATGGTCTCAATCAAGCAGGCACAGCTGATCTGATGAAGATGGAGGCTGTTTTGCGCAGAGGACCACCATCTACATCATCTTCTTCTTCCCAGGATCTGTAAGTTACAGATCCATTTCTGTGTGTTTCATCTGATCAGCACACTGGGCCTAACTGCTTTCCCTGTTAGGTTCCTAGAGAGTAGCTGTCTTGGCAGGAATAAACTGGATTACAAGTGTGTCTGCCAGTATAAACAAGTTTCCCCTGGGAAGGACACCTGGCCACAGGTGGGACATGTAGGCATTAGGCCATCCACCAAGATAAAGAGCATCCCATGAAAACCACGCTATAACCTCCATAATGACCTCCCCATAGTCAGAGCAGGGCTAAGACTGTGGCCTCATCCCGGAGATAGGCCTCACAACCAAATCAGAAAGAATTTACAGAATATGTTATCTGCAATGTGTAAGAAAGCCATTTATTCTGTAGGTTGAATGAGGATCTATCTACCTCACTAACAGACACATTTTTACCTCTTCACATTCTCCCCCTTTCAAACCGTTTTAATTAACAGGAAATCCAATTTGTCTGTTGTCTTCCCCATCCTTTATTCTTGGTGATTAATAAAAACTTTATTTTGTTTTCTGGCTTCACTTCAACTACATTCCACCTTTCCTTCAGGACTGCTCAATCTATCTTCCATTGTCCTTGCCACAGGTGGCTACCTAGGGGTAGAGTTTTCCATCTTCAATATTCTGTCTCAAATACAGCTAGAAGTTTTTCAAGTTAGGGAATACTACTGGATACTAAAGAAAATGCAAGTTGAATACCCTTGATTTAAAAAATCCAAAAGATAATACAGTAGAAATTTCTGCATCTGACCTCATGTGACAGGCTATAATTTAAAGACAAACACTTCCAAATTACTATATAAAATTACCTCCAGCATGTGTACAGATGGGATATGGAATATAAATGAGTTTTGTGTTTAGGCCTGGTTTTCATGTCTGTGATCTCTTATTAGATATATGCAAATATTCAAAATCTTTAAAAAAAAAAATCCTGGTCACTTCCAGTCTTAAGCATTTTGGATAAAGGTGGAAGAATTGTAGCACTGTACTTAACAGTCTTAAAGAACATTTTTTTTCCCCAAATGTAATTCTTTCTACTGTTATTGGGCCTGATTTTCATCGTTGATCTAAAGTAGACTAGCTTGTATAAAATTCCTGGCTATTAAGTTTTATATTAACAACATGTAGTCACTACAATGAATTATATATACTTCTTTGCAAAATTCCAATATAAGCATTTCCAATTAGTGTGACATTTATTTACTCTTCACTCCCATCTAAACCAAATTATTGCCCCATGCCCATCAAATAAATCTTTCCACAGATTGTCTGAATTTATTTCGGTAGTCATATAGTTGTGTTATTAAGTGGCTTCAGATACTTACCTCATGGAGCTGCAAAGACTGGGTGTTGTATATGTCGGCAAGAACTGGAGATGCACTGAATTAGATCCCAAGAGAAAAATGAATCTGTGACATCAAAATCAACAGCTCAGTGGATTTTCTGTGTGGATTCAGGACACACTAATCCGTGTGCAGTTCCTAGGCTATATCATGTGGGTTTCTACTCACACTTTGGTAATACTCTTTCATTTTCCCATGATTCCCTATTTTCTCTGTTACTTTTATCTATGTGATGACTCCTCCTAATGAACCAGCTCAGTGTATATGTGTTTTCCTCATGTGGTGTTTCAGATCATACTGTTAAAAAATCATCTTTGCCAGGATCCAGATGGATTGTTACATCTTCTCCATGCCTTCTCTAGTCTTCTCTGCTTCCACAGAGCCTGATAGTCCCCTCTAACCTGGGGCTCACCACATTGTATTATTGTGTTTATAAACTACTGTTCTCCACACCACTGCAAACTTTACTATGCATTGCATACTTGGCATCTAGAGGTGAGTGGTGCATGCATATTATCTAACATTGACATCATCATCTGTCACCTTGACTCACTCCCAAGTTTCTCAGTTCTTCAGCTAGCCACTGACTTACTGCATGAACCGGGAAGGGTAGCACACATCTGTAATACAGGGATTCAGGAGGTGGAGTTCAAAGTCAAATGAACACATATTTGTATAAAACAATTGTTTTCATAATGAAATGTTCATAAATACACACAGTGTATTTTTTTTTGGTCCAGGATAATTTCATATAGCAAGATAGTGGCCAGGGTGGGATACATAAGACTCTGTTTCAAAAGCCACAACATGTCCACCATCAACAGAAAACCTTACCGTATTAAATCGCATGTTCACATGAAGATGAAGTATATGTGTATACTATTCAGCCTCTGTTAGACACTGAGTGTCTTTTGCTAATAAATGAAGCATATCTAGGTAGGCATGATGATGCACACCTGTAATCCAGAATTTAGGAGTTTGAGACAAGAGGCTTACAAGTTTGACATCAGCATTGGCTACACAGGGAGACCTTGTCTCAAAAAA
>LZPO01066388.1:152280-187309 GCA_001675575.1 Neotoma lepida | reverse complement strand
GTTTATTTGTTAAACCATTTCTGTAAGGGGGGAAAAAGTCTGAGAACTGTCTTTTCTCAAACAATTATGAGAACTATGTTTTCGGCACTAACATGTAGAAAACCGTCTGACAAGTTAGGTAACCCTTCTCTTCTAGTTTCTCTGTCTTAAAGAGGAGGGTATAGAGGCAGATGACAGGAATCCGACAGATGGTCCAGGAGTATGCTCTGCTGCCCAGCGACTGTCAACTGAGTTTGAACTCTGGGGCCTGGTTGGTAGAAGGAGAGAACACCAACTCCCTCGGATTATCCTCTGACCGCCTACCCCACCAAAATAAAATAAAATGTAATTAAAATATTTTAAAAGAAGTAGATGTGGATGATAGGGAGGACTCATTTTAACTCTGCGTTTTGAGTCTTTACATTTAGTTAAATAATTTTGTGGTACTGAGGATCAAACCAAAGGCCTCACACATTCTAGGCAAGCGCTCCAGCGCTCTATCACTGAAAAAAATACCCTAGCCCACATTTTTAAGTGTTGACTTTGAGCCTTGAACTTATACAGTCTGGAGATCAATAGGTTCTGAATAATTTTTTGAGTTTTCTCTGAAAATAATAATACTCTCTGTTAGCATTTCCATCCTGTAAATTGCTCTCAACAATTCAATTGGTTCCTAACAATGTGTAGCACATAATAGGCATGGAATACACATTAATTTTAAGTTAAGAAAATGGATGTTTAATTCTTCCAACTTCAGATTTGTTTTTAAAAGGAATTGAAGTATAATAGATGAGAAAAATACTTGGATTTCACTAATTTTAATTGTGTCCATCATAGCAGAAAGTTGTTTTTTTCTTAAATGATTTACAAAAGGAAGAATGTAGAAAGAGAAATGGATTTGGACACACAGATTGACGTGTGTGTGTGTGTGTGTGTGTGTGTGTGTATGTGTGTGTGTGTGTATACACATAGTCTGGGTTAGCAGCTCAGCGATCCATTCTTCGTATCTGCAGAGTGAGACTATGTCTATGTCACAGTGCTACGGGATATCCAAAATGCTTCATCATCCGTGAGATGTTCTGCAGATTGCCAGCTTTCCTCACATTTCGACTGATATATCTCCATGCACTAGGGTAAGACCTGCCAATTCTTTCCTCCAGGATTGAAATGTAAAAGCAGAAAATGGATGGACTTACGCTGACGCAAACAGCAGCAAACGCCAGGGCAGTTATGATGAGGTTCAAGCTCATGCATCAGAATTGAAGGAACAAAGACAGGTGGATCTTTGGAGCTTGTTGGCCAGGCAGTCCAGCCAAACTGACTCTGTCTCAAAAACTAAGGGAGACAGTGACTGAGGGTCACACCTGATATCCACCTCTGGCCTATCCCTTCCCACATATTTGGATATAAACATGCACACACACACACCACATGGACACATGAACACATTCACAAGCCCATACATCAATTTACATGTTTTATGTCAGTTAATGTACACAGGGAGATGGGACATGATCGATTGATTGATTGATTATTGATTATCTAAGGATCACTAGATGTTCTGGATTTTGTAAATCTAGAGAAAGATTATTTAGTGTTAAAATCCTAATCATTTAAGGGGAGCTTTTCTTTAGAATTTGGAAATCAAAAGGGGACCCATAAAGGGGTGGCCACTGTTACAGGTGAGCATCCCTAATCATTCTGATCATCGATCATCTTAATGATGATTGATCAGTGGGAAGAGTCATTCATCTGCATCATAAAGATGGCCGTAGTAGAAGTGGTCAGTCTCACTAAAGCAATTTAATGAGGGAAAAATAACAGCATGAGAATGAAATATGGAACGCTTGATGCAGTCTGCCGTAGACAAGCTATTCACTTGGCCTCACATCTCTGTGCCTACGAAGTCAGGAATAAATGTCAATCATGTTTCTATTGGATGCCGCTGATTCCTGTTTCAACTGTGCCGCCCATTGATGGAGATGAGGTAGGTATTTCCTTCTCCTTGGTTTGTTCTGTATAGCATTTTTATGGCTTCTTAAATTTATCAATAACAGCACCACAAACTATTTTTTATTTTGTGCCTACTGGTCATTGTCTTTTGTGTCCAACATAACACTAGCCTAGCTTATGATTTAATACCTGGAACAATACTCCAAAGGAAAAACATTAAAGTAATAATTGAATATATTCATTTACAGAATGCATGAGAGAGGCTATTTAAGAAAAGAACATGGTCTCCATGTGGTTTCTGTTAATGATTAGGCAAAGGGTTGTTGTAAGAATATGTAACTCTAAACCACTGAACAAAACTTCTAGTTTAATTAAATCAGACTAAACACCATATTACCCAAGCTTAAACTATTTCATAGGTGAGATAAAGCAACTCCGAACCCATTTAAAGTATTGTATGTATATGTTTGTATATTTATGTATGTATTTATGTATATATGTATATGGTGTGAGCACGCATACGTATTTGAAGGTCAGAGATCCACTCATGGGAATTGGTTCTCTCCTTCTACCATGTGGTCTCAGAAACTGAACTCAGGTTATCAGACTTTGCCATGGGTGTGCTTACCGGTTGAGCATCATTCCAGGCCCACCTAACTCATTTTTCCTGAGAAATACTCTGCTTAAAGGAAGTAAAGAGTGTAGCCTCCCATTGGTATGGGATGGAGAAGGACAAAGAAAAGGAGGGGCATGGAGGAATGTGTCAAACTACATGATATACTTAAAATTGTGGTTATGAAACTCAGCACTGTGGACAATGAGTTCTATGCCAATGAAAATCCAGGTAAGAATTTAGACTCATTTTACTTTGTAATAATTGAGAATCTTTGGATTCTCAACAGAATTTGCAAAAATCAGTACTTAAGGTCAAAAGTGCTAGATTCTGTGTGGGAGATGGGAGAACATTGTTCTGGACCTTATTGAAAGGAAGGATTTGGCCCTGCTATAAAATGTAGTGAGAACATATTCCTTTAAGTGTTTTACATTAAAAAAAGAAAGTATCTAACTTCTGTCTTTTAAATTTTTTTCTACTTCATCTCTTCTTTACATTAACTGACCAGTCTACATCACAATAACAGAGAGGCTTCTATTAAGTCAATATTTCTCTTCTTGGCCCACTTGACTGCCACCTGCAGTCACAGTGTTGCCAATATTTCTACCAGAGACCAAAAAGATTAAGAAACCATAACCCAGTCCTTTGGAACGTCACACTGTTGCCTTACTACATCTTCCTGATTTTGTCAAGGATGTTTAAGTTAAAAGTAAAAAAAGAATAAAGCAAAAACTAACCCAGTTGCAACCACTACTCCATCTATTTCAAGTTTGAGTTGATTTGAAGGACACAAGGGTTTACCAGAAGTACATCTGGGCCTCAAGAGAACAGGAAAATGAAGAACACACTTAGACCTTCTGAGAACTCTGTAGCCTCTCTCCCTGCCATCATATGGTGTCATGCAGACAGGGAGCTTCAGGAAGGAAGGCCGAGGGGCTCCTTAAGGGGACAGTGACACTTTTTTGATCAAGACGGTGACTTAGAATTGGAGTGATTTCCTTTGTCAACTTAATTATTTAGCTTGAGTCAGAATGTTGATAATACCTGTTGCCGAATCCTCTTAAATTCCCCGAGCTATATAATGATGAATTAAGACTTAGACACGATGATAGAGATGCTCTGGGTGGCACTGGGTATGGCAATTACCAAATACGTATTTCCAGGGGGATTTGGGGACAAGGTGCTGGTGAAAACAGGATATGCTTTGGATCTTAACAGTGCATGGGGTTAGGTTATGTGAGGGAAGATAGTGGCCATATACCACTTATTTAATTTTTTTTTTTGGTTTTGGTCCTTCAGTAGATTCTTAATTTTCATTTGAAAAACCAATTTTCCATTATTGTTGGTCCATGTGGGTTTTGTGGAGGTGACTCACACTCAGCTCCACAGAATGGCAAGTGACCTAGATTTAGCCACTCTCTGTACCCTTTATCAACAGGCTAATTTCCTGACAGACGTGACAGTGAATTTCATAGTTCTATGTTGCCTTAATGAGACTCAAATAGGGACAACTGTAAAATAGAATTGATTTTCTCCTCTAGGGTCATGACCCTTATGGAGACAGTAGTTTAATGGTGTTGATAATCTTGACACCACAGGAAGAGACTGGCAGAGAGCAAACTAAATAAGGAAAAAAGCAGAGCCACATCAGTGGGAAAGATGGGGAGATCAAATTCCAATGACCATTTTTAAGCTTGATCTAGTTATGGCTAAAACTAAATGGACTTTTCAGTTATGTAACAAGATGGTCCCTTTCCCTTTGAAACAGTTGGTCTTAGTTTTATTTACAAGCAAAGATAGCTATCCAAGTAAGAATTTCATAACCAAAGAAATATGATTTAATCATTTTCTTATTTGAAAATTCCCCTGAAATAATTTGGAGCTCACATTTAAATCCCTTGTGCTTGTAGAACAGGCATTCATTGCCTTCTTAGGTTCTGTGGTTGCATCCTGGGAGCTGAACTGACAAAAGATAAATTAACAGAGAAAAAAGCATACAGATTTATTTGGTATTACAATTTTTATGTGACACAATGTACTTTGTAGAAAGAAGTGAGAATTCCAATGGGTTTGACAATAATTCAGGGTCTTAGACACAGTTCTAACTAGAGGAATAAATAATAGACATAGAAAGGCGGAGGAAAGGGAGCATGAGCTATGGGTGACAAATTACGGGAAAGTAGAAGAGGGATGAGGGAACAAATGGAAGATAACGGTTATTTTAGTAAAGGTTGTCTGTACAGACTCATCATTCTAAAAGGTTTAGTGTGTGTGTGTGTGTGTGTGTGTGTGTGTGTATGTATGTATGTATGTATGTGTTTGTATATATGTGTGTATGTGTATTTGTGTGTGTTGTGTGTATGTGTGTGTGTTGTGTTTATATGTGTATGTGTGTGCGTTGTGTGTATATGTGTGTTTTGTGTGTATGTGTGTGTATATGTGTGTGTTGTGTGTGTTGTGGTGTGTGTGTATGTTGTGTGTGTGTGTATTTAGGACACCCAGCTTGTTATGTGGGTGCTGGGATCTGAACTCTGTGATTCTCATGATTGCTCAGCAAGTGCTCTTAATCACTGAGCCATCTTTCCAAGGCCCTGAACACACTCATCTTGGCATCAACATACCATCCTTGCTCTCCCCTTACTGGTACAAAGTCACCTATCCTTGGGGAAATTTATGCACTGATTTAAAGTAAAAAACAGGTGTGTGTGTGTGTGTGTGTGTGTGTGTGTGTGTGTGTGTGTGTGTACAGAAAGCTCTTCCCAAATATACTATTTCCTCAATGTCTTCAGCTCAAAATAATCAATATACTAGAGGGATAATTTTCAGAGAAATATCTTTTGATTCTCTTCACACCCTGTCTTCTGTTTTCTCAACTGGAGTTATAAAAATAGCTGGCATTGTTCTCTTTTGGCAACTTTTGTTAGATACTTACATGTGTATATCTCCGAATGAAAGATTACAAGCAGGAATTTAGTGGCTGAGACTTTGTAATAGACTTTGTAAATAGCATCATGTAAGCGTTAAAAGAATTCTGTTCACTTCAGTGTACATTAGTGCTATTGTTTGAAATTATTTGTGTCCCCCAGGGTCCACTTTGATTAAAGGCTTGGTCCCAGGGTTGTGCTGTTGGGAGGTAGCAGGTCCTTTGGGAGAGCAGACTTAGTGGGAGGTTCTAGGTCTTGGGTGGTGTGCTCTTAGAAGGTGCTGGGGCTGTGAGAACTTAATAGAATTTCATATATATGCCCCCTTTCTCTTTACTATCTCTCTCCCTCTCCCTCCCTCCCCACCCCCCAGTCACACACTGCAATATGTCTTTACCTATCTCCTCCACCAGAGACCGAGAGACTGATCCAGTGGGGCTTCTGACCCAGGGGGGGCTGTACAATCATGAATTTTAAATCTTTAAGACTGAGCCAAATCAGCCTCCTTTGTTTATGGGTAGCTTGTCTGGTGTTTTACAATGAAAAGCTAATGAATACAATTAGTTCTTAATAAACACACTCAAGGATACTCAGAGAGATGTATTTCAAGACAAAATGAAAATATCCCAGAGAGTTTTATTCACAATCATTTATGAATTTGTTAGTCAATGTTCATACCACTCTAAGAAACAGACGTCTCAGTTCAGACCTCTGTGTAGTTACTGGATAATATTCCTTCCTGCTGGATTTACTTTGGATTTAGTTCATGAAGATAGGTTCTAAAATCTTTAACTGAAGCTTAAAAACACAAACACTTTAGCTATCAAGGTTTTATTTTGAATTACAGAAATGCCTCCACTTTATTTTAAAATTTTTAAACAATAATAATTTCTGGTAATTGCCCACAAACTATTGGAGTAGTTTGTCTAATACTATTTACAGAAAAAAAAAAAAAAGATGGCTTCTGGGTTTTCTGTAAATATACTGTAGCTTCCTTCCCCAAATTCCTGGAGGACTGGTAGACTTTACAGATTTATTATGACATTCCCAGTACTCTCTGAATGAGCACTGAGCCACAGAAAAAACTTTCTTACTATTATAAATTAGTTGAGTTTTTTTTTTAATTGGTGTGTCTTCTGAAGTACTCGGGAAGACGAAGTTAACATTGTTTGTCCCTTGACAGTTTCTTTTTTATTCTGACAACTTTCAGACCCAAGAGTTGGCTAATACTGCCCTTGATGTTCCATGTTACAGTACTCTTCTCAGTGAGATACTTTAGACACACATAGGCTGTCTGTTCCTTTGTCACTCCCAGCTCCTGCACCTAGGTCCGGGTCACCATCACACTTAGTTTAATAGAACTAGTCCTAACCGATTTGAGCCCCAGATTTGCTCTATTATTCTGCAGTCTCTCAGGTCCCTGGGTGGAATTATCATTAACAGGTAGGCCCCATGGATGGAGTTGTCACAGGAATTCTAGACAATTCTTCTAGAATTGCCCTTCAGACAGGACCCAAATAAAGCCACCACTAATCAGTCACAAGTGAGCACAAACCTGCCTTCTTCCAGAACTAACATCTAAGAGCTTGGTGCTACAGAAATAGGGTTTTCATGTAGGAGCTGAGATATAACATTTGAAGCCCTGGGCACGGCTCAAGATTAAGAACAGCACTGAACACTATTAGAATGCTGTAAGGAGAGTGGAGAGAGAGAGGCAAGAAGGACATTGAATACGGATCTGTCTGCTTCAGTTCTGTCAAAGAGGGACTCTGTGTCACGAAATGGAGAGAGAAATATTGAGTTGATTTCCTTCCCACTTCAATACCTGCCCTGGACATCTCCTCGTGGTCATGTCTGAGTGTGCCTGTCTCCTATGTATGCAGAATCAGTGTCATGATGAGAACGGTTATAAAGTAGATTGGTAGTTAAAAAAACAAACAAGAGTGTTCAAGTTGTATATCAGAACATCCAAATTGCTCTCATGAAGAAACTCTGTGATTTTCTCATTGTTTAATTAGCCTATGTCCATAAAACATCCCCCAAAATAGTTTTTCTTGTAGTGGTAGATAAGGATTTCTCTAACTGATAGGCCTTTATCAGAAGTCTATTTACAAAGTCCTAAGTAATTTAATTGTCTGGTTGACAGTACTTGGAAAAAGTAGTTGTCAAGAGCAAACAAAAAAAGGATATAGGCAGGTTGATTTAATAATTTATATATCAATTTTGCCCTATGGTACTATTATTAGCATATAGATTAACTTAAAATCCTTCTAAATAGTACGTAAACTCTGGAACAATTAGATAAAACCAGATATGTAAAATCTCACTCCACACAACAGGAGTTTCCATAATTCAAACTAAAGAAAGAAGTCAAGATTCTGCAAACATATAAGATTGCCTCCCTGTGCCACAGAAGTCTGAGTCATTTCTAATAAAAGGCATTCTTAATGTTGGGCAAAGATTATCTTGCCAAACAGGTCAGCAGAAGTCAGGAAACACAGTTTGGAAGGTGTGCCTACATGCCCAGGCAAGCTAAGTTCTGCTTAGCTGTCTTAGACTCATGTTCTACTGGTGACTTGAAAGACTGAGGTGTAGCATCTACAGGACAGCACAGCTGCAAAGCCGTCCTATCAATGAGAATACAACTCCTAGATGCCTTACCAACAGTTGTTATCTAGTAGGAAGTGCTTCAGAGGTCCAGAAGTGGGTCGTGCCTACAGGCTCAGACAAGGTAGTTAGTGATGCTATAGTATTTCTACAAATATTTATGAGTGTCCATGAGCACAAGGTGGTTAATTTTCATAAATCAAAGGGAATACTAATATTCTCTTTTAACATGCTTTTTGTGAAGTTATTTAGATCACTTTTTAAATTTATTTATGAATAACTACAATAAAATAACACCCAACCAAACAAATGTTAACATTTATTCTCGTCAGATTATTTTTCTTTTTCAAAATCTGTGTTTTCTCTTCTAGTCCCTTTCCTCCTTTCTCCAAAGATCTGCATCGTCTGCTGTGTGTGCTCCAATTTTGCACCTTATTTTATGTCACATGGGTTCACATGATGTTATTCATCCAGAGTCATAACTCCCGTGATCACCCCCTGAGTAACCCTACTTGGTTTTTGCCCACAGGTTTTCATCATCAAATTATAAATAGCAAAAACGATTTGAGTTGTGTGTGTGAAGCTTGTGTGGTGCATCCTGGCACCAAGTACGTACCTGGCCCTTTGATTAAGACGACCCAGGTACATCCCAGTGGCAATGAAATCACTTTTATCCNGACCAGTCTACTAGTTTATCTTTCGGTCCTAAATCTCGAAGATCCAACTGGTCGTGACTCCAGGAATCACATTTCTATCAGTGAACCCCCCAACAAATTGCATTCTTTGCAATCCTAGGTCTGCGTGCCTCTGTTTCTTCAGCCTCCTAGCATCAGGACTTGTCCTCATACACTGCAACCGAATTATTCAGGCATGTGTATACTTGAATATAGTTTGTTATCTTTTGCATAAGTGTCTTGACCAATTAAAAAAATTGTTACATTTTCTACTCACATCTACTACATCATAGTAGTTAAAAGTGGTTCTGGTTCAAAACCAACTCAGTGGCATCTTTGGAGGTTCTTTGTCTCATAATGCTGTGTAAGGACTTTTTTTTAACCTTACAGGACCTTTGCATATAGACTATGGTTTCTGGTCTGGTGTTAAAGGATTCCTGTATGTGTCTCTGCATCCATATGCTTCTTGGGGCTCTTTTCCTTCTGTTTGTTTGTTTTGTCCTACTCTGACCTGTTTGCTTTTGTATTATCTTATTTTATTACCATTCCTTAGATACCTGCTCCTCTTCTAACAAGAGACAGAAAGGGCATGGATCAGATGAGAGGGAAGGTGTGGGGGGCAGGACAGGGAGGAGTTGGGGGATGGGAAATTGTAATCAGAATATATTGTCTGACAAAAAGTCTATTTTCAGTTTAAAAGAAAAAAAAGGAAGAAAGGTGTTGGCTAACAACTCAATTAGATGTACCCTATTCCTGGCACTGGAGGTTTTTTTGACAATCACTCACAAAGGAAAAATTAGTTTCTCCAAAATGTGTCACTGGGTATACAAACCACACTTAAGGGCAGGCCCCATGCCCAGCAGAAGATGGCCAACACAAAAAAACCTCAATAATATGTTTTGAAGATTTTTTTTTTATTACTGTTTGGGGTATTTTTTTCTTCTTTTTCTTCTTCTTCTTATTTTTTTTTAACTTCACCTTACTTTTGCTTGTATATTATAGTTTCTGATTTTGTGTGTTTGTCTGTCTGTCTGTCTGTCTGCCTGCCTGTCTGTCTATGTATTTCTTGTGAAATTCTTCCTTCTGGTTCTTTCTCCTTTTTTTCCCCCTGCTTATTTGTTTCTTAAAGAAAGAGAGAAAGAAGGCCTGGATGGAGTCAGAAGGGTGGGGGGTGGGAAGAATTTGGGAGGAGATGAGGGAGGGAAACTGTGATCAGAATATATTGTATGAAAAAAAATATTTTCAACTAAAAATACAAAAAAACCCAAAAAGGATGGTGTTGGGTTTTGTCTACTGATCCGAGATCAGGTCATCTTAAATCCTAATTTTACAAGTTATTTGAAGAGTCTGGATTCTTCTACGCAAGTAATGGCATAATTGAAAAGTGGAAATTTTGCTTCTTCCCTTCCAGACTTTATACTTCTTTTAAAAGGTTTTACCCTGTGATACTTCTTTGACTGAAAATCTAGCTCAGTGTTAAATGGTGAGATGGTTGCAGCCACAGTTTCTTATTTCTTATCTTAATGAACAATGCTTCTGCTGCTCAGCCTGCACACTAACATTGCCTGTTAATTTTTAATAGACTCCCTTCACTTGGTAGAGGAAATGCCTTCTGAACACTTTGCTTTAGTCATTTTCTCTGCCTTATCGGGGAAAGCATGAGGTGTTTCTCAATTCCTTAATAGCAGATATTTTAATATAAGTTTTTATGTTAAGTATTAATATTAGTCTATTTATTCATAATTCAATGCATATACAGTGAGTTTAATTCAGTGTGGCAATTTTGGGCTTTTTAATTTCACTAATTTAACACATATTCACTGGGAACTTCCTGTATACCAAGGAGTTAAGTTATAGACACACAACAGAGAACAAAATAAACTATTAAGAAAGAAAAATTCTTGGTCACACAGATCACATTAAAGGAAGAAGTCAATATGAAAGCTTGTCAAAAAAAAGGTATATAGTATGTCAGACAGTGATCATGGTTTGAAAAAAAATAAGAGAGAAGGAATGCAGAATCTATGAGATGGGTTGAAATCATGAGTGGCCAATAAAGTTCCCCAAAATATAAATAAAGGCATTTAGGAAGCAATGAAACCTGCCTGAATGAAGAATATTCCAGGCAGAGGGAACAGAAGTTAAACAACCTTAAAATAGGAACAAGTCTGATATAGTTGATATAATTTGGTGAGTGTTTTCTAGAAAATTGTCTATTTCATTGAGATATTTAAATTTATTGTCATATAATTACATATCCTGCTCATTATTATTATTTTGCTTGGTTTTGTTCATTGAGACAGGATTTCTCTGTATAGCCCTGGCTGTCCTTGGAACTCACACTATAGACCAGACCAGGCTGGCTTTGGACTCAGAGATCCACCTACTTCTGCCTATCAAATGCTGGGATTAAAGGCGTATACCACCACTGCCTGGTAGCTGCTCATTATTTTTAAAACTATTGTGTTTATAATGCTTAATATTGCTTTTTTGCCACTTTTATTGATTCGTTTTGAAAAAACCTTTTTGTTTATGTGCTTGTTTCTTGAGATTTGGTCTCGCTATATTGTCTAGGCTGGTCTTGAACTCTTGGGACCCAGAAATCCATCTCAGCTTCCCCAAAGCTTGGACTACAGTCTTGTACAACCCTTGCTTTGCCATATTTTAATTTGATCAATGTCTCAACAAATTTGGCTGCCTTGTTATTATTTTAAGTGTTGTTATTGCTAAATGTTCTATGAAGTTTGGAGTCAGCAATATAATACTGCATCTCAGATGTGCCAAAATGAGTGAAAAGCAAGAGATTTCAGAATGCGCAGTGGCATTGCTCACGTTGTCACAGTGCTCTGGTATTAGGCCACTTGATGCAAGCTGCAGTCTGTAAGATAACCTACAAATTTCTTTGAAAATATTTTGTAAAATTTATTTTATCTTTTTCCCTTCTTTCTACAAAAAAGCAGCTATTGTTAAAACATTTCCTACTTTCTTGGAAAAAAAGACATTCTTTGGCATTAAACTAGCCAGCACAAGGGAATTTTCTAGAACATTAAACAATTATTGATAGCCAACTATGCTGGTTTTGCTTAAATGAAAGCCAGCATGAATCAACACAATGGTCACATCTAGCCAAGAACAGGGACACTCGGGGAATGACTTTCTCAGTAAGCCCTTGCCCTGAAGGTTAATCTCTTTTGAAAAGTGAAAATAAAACAAGGCCATGTTGAGATTGACTCAGAAAGAAAATACAAAGGAAGTTGGGCCTTCTAGACCAGGCACTTCTACCTAAGCAGAGCCCAGAGCACTGGCTGCCCTGCAAACATCCCGCCTCCAGTGCCCTTGCCTCCTGACTATAAAATCAAAAGCAACACATTCAAATAGGAACTACCTTTGACAAATATTTTATAACTAAACTGTGGGGTCAGAGCAACTACAGTAATAGAGGAGGTAATAGGTAAATCCCTGTGCAGTAGAGAACAGGGCTTCCAGAAAAGACCACCAAGCAAAGATGAAGAACGGTGAAGAGGATCCAGGCAGGTTAGGAGGTGAGGGCAGAGACCTCACCTCCAGTCTTCCAAGTTCACGATCCACCTTAGCAATGAAGATTTGAGTATAATCCAGAAGCATTGCATTTAGTATTTGTAGCTTTTTGTATCATGAACAGTTGCTTAGACCGACCATGGAGTAATATTATAATATAGTGTAACATGGCATGTGCCCTTTTATCATCAATATAAAACTCAGAGCACTGTTAATAGAATAATCCAGCTGGTGATTGCAAGGTATGCTAATCATTCATACAAGATTAGTGTGAGGGGGGATGGGGGAAGGTAGAGGAGAGAGAAAAGACAGAAGAGAGAGAGATGCAGAGAGAGAGAGAGACAGAAAGGTAGAAACAGAGAGACAGAGAGAGAGCTCTGGTGTACTAAGATACCGCTGTACTTAATGAATTCACAGTTCCCCTTTGCATCTAAAATGCTATTAGTTCTCTGTCATCATCTTTGAGAAAATGAGAAGACAGTGATCACATCATTTTTGGTGGAGTTTAGTTTCTTGCAGAACCCTTATTGTCCTATCTGACATGTCATAGATAAACTAAGATATATTAGGCCATTGTTTTTTTTTTGTTGTTGTTCGTTTGTTTGCTTATTTGTTTGTTTTTTTGCGGGAGGGCAGGGCTTTCTTTAAAGGCATCAGAGTTGTCTTTCAAGTGCTGCCTTTGAAATCTGAAGGGTATGGCTTCACCCTCTGGTTCTGCTCTGTGTAGGCTGTTTGGTTTAAGGAAATGAATGTTCCCCCAGTAGTGATGTGTATAGTATCCAACACAAGAACAGTGTTTACCTTGCATGGTCGTAGAGATAATTTCCTGAGAAAACACACATAAAACAAACTTTACTCAGCACAGTGTGCACTGTGAGCATCAAACAAACGTTCTCATTAACCACTGGATGTGGCAATCCCGAGTGCCCCACTGCAAGCGTGGAGAGACTGAGAACAACCGAGACCCATTAGACATGTCTCCTACTGGGCCATCTGGCATTGATTTTTCCGCTGCACATCCTGGGGACTCAGTAGGACCATAAAATAAAAAAAATAAAGGAAGCAATGATTCTCCTCTGACCACTCAACTGCTGAAATAAAGGGAGCTGAAATCTTCTACCCTCGTGGATAACACATAGAAAGCCTTGTAATGGGGTAGAAAGCCTTGTAATGGGGTAGAAAGCCTTGTAATGGGGTAGAAAGCCTTGTAATGGGGTAGAAAGCCTTGTAANCCTTGTAATGGGGTAGAAAGCCTTGTAATGGGGTAGAAAGCCTTGTAATGGGGTAGAAAGCCTTGTAATGGGGTAGAAAGCCTTGTAATGGGGTACCTGTGGCTGGTTTGGGAACTGTTAGCTGAGAGAGTGGGGCATTGGGCATACCAGGGAAGTTATACTATCCAGTAGCACTGTGATCTCCTTATTTTTGTCATAGCCTGCAGTGGTGTTTTATGAAAGAATTAACCCCAAGTAGCTTTTGAAGCAGTACAATCGCATTCTGTGTAGAAGGCCTGCTCATTTTCTACATGGCTTTACCATAAGGCAGAGGCAGTGAGAAGGTAGGTGAGAGGGAAACACAAGATAAGACGTGCAAAGGGAGGATGGAGAGGAAGCTTACACTGAGTCTCTCTACTCTTTCTTCCTTCAACAAGTATGTGATTTCTACGTGTCTTTTATTGGCTAGAAAAGAATAGTTTGTGAAATTAAGGGAGATGTTTTGATTCTTTTTTCTGATTATGAGATAATATATATTCACCACAGATAATGTCAAAAAGCACATTAAGGCAGAACATTTCTTAATTCCCTGCAACTGAGAGGAACCTTTCAAACTAATAGGGAAGGGTGTTTCCCCCACATCCGTCCAGCTTGGGAGACATTTTGTTAGGGACACATGGTCTTCTCCCCTCCTCAAAACAACAAAGGGTTCTATGTGCTAACAACATATTTGTTCATTTGTTTTTAAGGTAAAACAGAATCCTGCATTCTTATAAAACTTTATAAAATAATATTTCAAGCTGTATAATCACCAGAAGCAAGTCTCAATAACGTCTACACTTCCCCTTGATCCCTGAAGCTCACTTGGCTTTCTGTGCCTGGTCTGTATTGGCATCCCCACTGTCTACCAAGATGCTCCACTCCTTGCCAGCATAGACTTTTCCTTTGTGCTGTCTGACCTTCTCTTTTTTGTTTGCACAGACCTTCTTAGGCTCGGATTCAGGCTTTGGAGGAGCAGGTTCAGCAGGCAAGCTTGCAGATCTCTCTGGCTCCTTCTCCTTGGCTTTATTGCCTTTGCCACCCCTTCAGCCTTTCTCTTGGCCGTGGCCCAGGACACAGCTGGTGATGGAGGCACTGAAAACTGAGATGTGGCGACACACAGCTTGAGTCTGCCCTGGTGTTTTTTTGCTTCTTCACAGTGTTCCTTCTGCTAACCCTTTAGCTGGCTCATGAAAAGTAAGGCTCATAAAAAGGGACTTTAGCTTCTGGGGCCTTGAGGCAAAACCTCCTGCCGCCACCCAGAGAGACACAGCTAAAGCTACAGCACCAAAAAGACTTGGTTCTGCTTGGAAATTGCAAACGTAATGGTTAGATCAAGCAGATGTGCCATCAGGGTGGAATTTAATTCCTTTGAACTTTAACTCAGAAGAGCCAGAACCCGATTTCAGACATAAATCCTGCGAGCCAGAACCCGATTTCAGACATAAATCCTGCGAGTCTTTACATGATTTTCACTTTGCTATAAAAGGACGGACACCTTTAGACTGGAATTTTTCCTCAGAAATTTGATAATGGGAAGTGGGTTGTATGAGAATGTTGGCACCTCTGTGTTGCTGTGTCATTACTGAAATGCTTGAATAGTCGTGGCTAATTCCCTCTTGAAGTCTCTACTTGGCAGTGCCGAATGCTATGACTGTACATAATGTGGGGCAAGAGACAAAGTGGGGATTTGCTCCCTATAATCTTGGAACTAAGATTCAGTTTATTTAAAATGTTTATGATGCTAAAAAGGCTGCCGCAGCTTTCCAGCTGCTTTCTCCACCTTGACCAAGAAACTTGCTCCCCAAAACAATGGGGAATGCAGTCATGCCCAGAAAGAGAAAGGGCAGGAATAGTTGGGGACAGGTCTATGATGCCTACTAACATTTTACTTTTGAAAAGCTCGTCTCCAAGTATACGCAAAATACTATTGCTGGTCACCTACTTTCTGAACTGCTACATTCAAGAAATGCATGTCCTGATGGAAACTTATGTGACTACCAGGGACAGGAAGATGACTCCCTCAAGAGTCTCCAGGACCAGAACCTGGGGCTGTGCAGTTTCTTAGGGGTAGAACATTTTGGAGAGGAGCAGTGAGGAGAGGTCATATGCCTTCCACCTTCATGCAGGCATGCAGCTTCTCATTTCAGAGAGGAACACATTATAGACCCCAATGTTTTCTTCTTCACTATTTTGTGATACACACACACACACACACACACACACACACACACACACACACACCATTTTGGCAGACAGTTTGTTTTGATTGTGGCATTAGTTTTTCAGAGACTTATATGAAAATGTCATCTAGATTTTTTTTTTTCCAGACGGGGTTTCTCTGTGTAATCCTGACTGTCCTAGAACTCGTTCTGTTGATCAGGCTACCCTTGAACTCATAGAGATCTGCCTGCCTCTGCCTCCTGAGTGCTGGGATTAAAGACATGAGCCACCACCGCCCAGCCCCATGATCTTGATTTTTTAAGTGTAAGTGTTCCTGTGGAATTTTACTCATCCATAAAAAAAGAACAAAATTGCATTGTTGCCAGGAAAATAATACAACAGGAAATCATCATACTAAGTGAATATGTACTCTCAGAAGGATGGATATCACATGTGTCCCCTCACTCATGGTTCCTAGGTTATAGACACATGAAACCATGAGTGTATACATGTCACGGAAGTGAGGCAAAATCATGGCACTGGAGAGATGGTGTGGTGGCTAATAGCAGCCCACAACCATGTGTAACTCCATTTCTGAGGGATCCAATGCCCTCTTTGGGCCTCCTCAGGCACTAGGCATGCATGTGGTGCACATACATACATGCAGGCAAACACTCATACACACAAAAATAAGAATATAAATCTTTTTTAAAAGTGGAAACAAAATAGTCCGGAGGAAAAAGGAGACTAAGGGGGCGGGAGAGAAAGCGGGGCTGAGGGATGGGGGGATACACCACTGTATTTTATACACTTGTATAAAGATGTCCTTGCAAAACCCAGTACTACGTACAGTGAACATATACCAATAGAATAAAATTGAAAATAATTTTTTAAAGTGTTAAGAAATCTCATGGGAGATGATATGCTGTTTACAGTCTTCACTTTCAATAATTTTTTAGTAAACTGTTTATCTCCCTTGATTCTGATTATAGAACTTAATTTTTAAATGACCAAATATTACTAAATATGCAGTTAGAATTATCCTTGTTGGGTATTTCTGAGAAGACTGCAGTTCCAGTTGCCTCCATATTCGTTTGCTTGGGCTGCCATGGCAACAACCACGCACTAAGTGGATAGTTACTGTCTCATGGTTTTGGAGGCTAGAACTTCAAAGTGTAATCAGGGTGGGTGCTTTCTGAGAGCAGGGAGAGAGCATCTCTTGTATGCTTCTCTTTCAGCTGCTGGTGCTTTGCTGCTGATCTTTGCACTCCTTGGCTCACAGGAAGCCCTCCCCTCCCCTCCCCTCCCATCTAGCACCAACCAGGCCAGACTCTGATTAGCTTCTGAGATCAGACAAGATCTGGCAATGTTCAGGGTGGTACGGTCATAGACACTACCTCATGTGTGTGCGTGCAAGTGTGTGTGGGGGAGAGAGAGAGAGAGCACACTTCACCCTTTACAGGGATAATAGACATTGGATGGACTTTCATCTTATTGTACTTTGAATTCATGTTAAATAGTTACATTGCAGGAACCCTATTCCAAAATGAGATTAGATTGTGACGTGCTCAGTGTCAGGCCTTCAATACCGGAATTTGACTCAGAATTCTTATTATAGAGCAGAAGAACAAAAAAATGCCTGGTTTTCTACAACCATGTCACACATGCAGTTGGAAACTGCAAAGGATGCCGAGGAAGCAGAGGGATGTCAAAGAAACAACTTTCCCTGCACTCCTGTAATCGATCAGTTAATGCTGAGGCATCTGAAGCATATCGCATCCTTTACCATAAAGTGCACTGTGACAGGGAGGCAAGCACAGATGATGAACTGAACCTCATGGAGATGAAGTCACTTTCCACAGACAATTTAGGAACCAGGCTCCACTGTGGATGTGTGCTCCCCTGCAAAGCCTGGGCACTTTCCCGATGCTCTCCTCGCTCCTCTGCAAGAAGTTCTGTGATCAAAGGCAAAGCAGCACAGATAATGGGAATGATGATAAAAGCAGCTCGAGGGAAACGTCCTGTTGAAACAGTTGCTCCTGTTGCACGGAGCAAAACCAGCAGACAGACTGAAGCAACGGAAACATTTCTGGCAGTGGGTACACAAAGCCACAATCCTGCCTAGTTGCAGCAGTCACCTTACCTCCCATGGTGAATGGGAGATAGTTTTTAGGAGATAAAGAAGAGGCAACAACATAATTTAAATATTTATGAATGTCAGACATTGAAAACCATTTGATTTTTGAGACCTTAAGCCTGGTGATCTGAGGTAATATCATTGCAACTTTCTTACCAGCAGTAGGTAGTGGTTACTGCCAACTTGTGCCACACTCTGTGCCAAATGCTCTTCCTCTTTTATCTCACTTAAGCCCCCCAATAATCCCAAGGGCTATGGGCAGTATTATCGCCACTTCTCAGATTCTGGAGCAAGGCAACAGAGCCCAGTTCTGAAGCTTCCAGCCATGTCCCTACGCTGTTTCTCACCAAAGCACAACTCCAAAGGTGAGTCCTTGTGCACAGAACTATGCTCTGTAGTTAGTTGCTTTTCACAGTGGAATTGTAGTGGCTCCAGAAAAGGATTTGGGGTATGGTAAAATCTGAATTCCAATCCTGGACCCACCACTCAACTACATGACCAAATGCAAGTTGTCTTGGGTCTCAATAATAAGAATGCTTTCCCCATGGGGTTATTATGAAGAACTTTAAGAGCAAATCATGAGCACTGGTGCATATGGAAGAGCTATTAAATTTATTACTTGCCGGCAGACACAGCGTTCCTTTGAGTCATATGGGTACATTTCTGAGTCTTGTCCATCTCCCTCCTCAGCAACTTCCCACCTTAGAAAGAAGAGGATTCGAGTGCTTCCAGGAAGAATAGACACTTTCTGAAATAAGGAAGGCTGTTTCCTCTGTTCAAGACAGAAGCAAGACAATAAGCTCAAAAGTCAGTGTTTCCCCCTGAGAAACGAGCAGACAGTCCTCAAAAGGTAAAATCTAAATGGCCAATAAGTGTGGAAAGCCAGTGGTTCCTATCAGAGGAATGCAAATTAGGAGTGCAATGAGAGTCCGTCTCAGTGGCAGCCATCGAGAAACAAATAGCAAATGCTAGCAAGGATGTGGGTGGAGAGGAAAGTTTAAACCTTGCTAGTAGGAATGTCAAGTAGTCTAGCCTCCACGGAAATCAGCCTGGAGGTGCCTGGGGTGGGGGGAGCCGGACAGACCTGTCATATGACCCAGCTAAGCCACTACTAGATATGTGCCCAAATGAGTCCAGATCAACATACCACAGGGATATTTGCACATCAATGTTTATTTCAGCATTTTCACAGTAGGCAAGCTGTGGAACCAACCCGAGTGTCCATTAATGGAGGAATGGTTAAAGAAACTGTAACATATACAATGTAATGTTTCCAGCCATTAAAAATTGAATGAAATTGGGCTGGAGAGGTGTCTCTGTGGGTTGAGCGTTTGCTGCACTTCTGGAACACCCATATGTGGTTCACAGTGTGCACGTTAGGTGGCCCACAACCACTGATAACTCTCTAGCTCCCAGGATTCTCCACTGGTTTCCATGAGCACCTGTGTGCGCATGTTCATATGAATACACACACACACACACACACACACACACACACACACACACACTCAGAAGGGAAAGGAAGAGGAGGAAGTTACGTAATTTGCAGAATATATGCAATTAGAGATGATCGTATTAAGGGAATTCTGTCAATTTAGAAAGACTAGTGGCACAGGCTTTCTTATTTATGAGTCCTAGATCTCTTATAGATGCGTATGTGCACACATGACGTAAGAATAGAATCAAATTGTCTAAGGAAACAAAAGGACCAATGGGGGGGCTAGAAGAGAGAGAGCAGTGGGGTATGGTGAAGGAAACAGCTCACGGTACATTCACATAGATGCGTGAAATTGCCTTCTGTAACCAAGCATGGTACAATAATAAGAAGTAATAAAGAGTTAGCTTTAGTAGCATCCAGAGAATATCTGAAATGTAATTGTCTTCCTCTGAGTAGGGGAGACATTCCTTTAGAATCTCTCTTAGTTGGCTGTTTATGCTACAATATGGGCCCAACATGGAGGCAATTGGAACAGGAGGAAGAAACAAACCCGAGGGAGAGGCAGGAAATTCCTCAAGGAATCGAGGCTAACGGCCAGCCTCCCTGGCTTGGACATTATATAGGAGGCTGCAGGCTTGTGGCAGAAGCTTCGTTTTAGACTGAGTCTTACTTCCTCAAGCATGTGGAGACGGTAGAGGGCCTCTCCACCAGCCTTTACCGTCTTCCCAGTTGCATGGGGCTCACAAGTGGCTGATACTAAGCAAACATTTAGCAGAGGTTCAGAAGAGGCCCCAGATCGGCACACTCGCCTGGGAAATAGGAGTTAGAGGAGAGAGAATTGCTGAAAGGTTGAGGGTCAGTTAACCTGGTGTAAACATCAGTGAACAGTAAGAGAGACTCTGTCTCAAAATGGAAGAGGAGGACCTATACCCAGTGGTGTCCTGTGACTTCTACGTGTACATGGATCTGCATTCACACGCAGGCACATGTACACATGCTCACGTACAATATGAGGTGCAGAAATTAACTTTCCAAATGACTCATTAGTCATCTAGGACATAACTGACTAAGAACACAGAAAGTCTTCCTAACTGAGTGGCATTGTTTTGGGGATCCTGTGGTGTTTTTCAGTCTGAGTTATTAAGAGAACAGAGCCTGAGGCAATCAGCTTATGGTTCTTCTTTGTTGTTAGGAATTTTATTCCAAGTGTGAGGGGACAGGGTCAAGAAACGAAAAAAGGGGAGAGGAGCCAATATGAGACTACACTGTCAGGCTCAAAACTGATAACTAGGGCTGAGTGTTTAGATCCACAAGCTTAGTCGGGTCCCAGAAACTATCTCAAAAAGTCTGTCTGGAGAAAGAATTTATTAGCTGTTTCCTTTTGTGTTTGTAAGAGTCAAAAGAACAGTCATGCTGGATAGAATCTTGCATGTCTATCCCACACACTCTGCTTCGCTGTTCCTGGCTTGGTTTGCCCGATAGTTGTCCAAACCCAAAGGACTGGGAACACGGCTTTGTGGAAGAGTCCTTGGCTAGCATACATGAGGCACGGTTCCAGCTCCAGAGCTTCACACACACTCACACATACACACACACACACACACATACACACACACAATTATTCCTATAGTTTCTCAGACTTTTGATTAAGATCAAATATAGTTTCCCAAGCCTAGATTCTTGACGCTTTCTATGAAGAGTCTGCTGACTAGCCTACCACACAAAGCCTGAATATCAGAACCATTACTGGAAATAGCCAGGCTGGGCCTCATACTCCAGCACCCCAACGGAGCTGCATACTGGCTTCCTTCTAATATAGGACACCTGGATTAGAGCCCTTTTTCTTGTATTAGCTAGCTACTTTTCTTAGAGGCCACTTGATTGTTTTGACATGGTTTCCTAATTCATAAAAATATAGGGCAAAACATTTCATCTTAAAAAGAAGGAAGAAACCACTGGAATCAAGACAGGAAGCAAGGAGTTGATGGGAATGTCTTTCTAAAAATGTGTTGCTCTGATTGGTTGATAAATAAAGCTGTTTGGCCAATGGTGAGGCAGAATAAGGATAGGCGGGACATTCGAACTAGGGGAAGAGAAGCCGAAAGGAGAGCAGGAGCAGACGCCATTCTGCTGCCCAGAAAGCAACATGTAACGGCACACAGGTAAAGCCACGTGGAACACGTGGCGACAGAGATTTATAAAATGGGTTAATTTAAGATGTAAGAGCTAGCTAGCGAGAAGCCTGCCAGGGCCATAGTTTAAAAATGATATAAGCCTCTGTGTGTTTATTTGGGTCTAAGTGGGCCGTGGGAGCCGGGCGGGGAAACCGGACAAACTTTCGTCTACAAGGAGTACTGGTAACGAACAAGGACCTTGTTTTCTGTCTTCACAACAAATCTATAAGATGGATGGGGGCATCATCCCCATGGATGAGAAACCAGGACCTAGGAATTATATAGAATTAACACGCTATCAAGGCCAGCATACATCCAGCCTCAAAGCCCTCCCTCTCTCTTTCTCTCTCTCTCTCTCTCTCTCTCTCTCTCTCTCTCTCTCTCAATTTGAAAACCAATTTTGAATTTCACAAGCAGTGTGAGTATGATTTGTGAAAATTCAAATGTTTCTGGAAAAGTCTGTGTCCTTGGCATACTGTCCGTCCTGTTCTCAACTCCACAGACAAGTTCTAATTTCCTCTTTCAGCTCATAAATTCTCTGGCAGGAAATAAAAAAGAAATGTATGAGTCTAAAGATACAATAATTCACTCCAAACAATTGATTTATTACTCAGTAGAAAAAACACACACACCAAATTGTGAAATATATATGTTACCATTAAAGACAGGGCTCCAAAGAGAACAAATGTAAGGGTACAAACAGGTTCAGGCAGGATAAGTGCCTTGCTCCTGGTAACTAGAGGCAACAGAGTCCTGTTTCTGTACACTTGAGAATGTGACTCAAGGACTTGTGCGCTTACTCTTGATTATAGCAATTCATTCTATGATAGTTACTGTGGTTTAACCTGGCACCATGTGACATACTAGAGACTACATGTATTATGTCATTTAGCCCTAATGATAATCCTCGAGAGTGGATATTATCTCTTTTTGTTGTTGTTGAAGCAGCTGAAGCTTGGGTTAAGGTGACAAAGTGGTAATATCACCAAGGCTCAACCCAAGTTGCCAGATTTCAAAATGTCTGTCTTCTTCCCTCTGTCTATGTACCACCCATTAATTCACAGGACCTAATGACAGAATGGATTCTCACCTGCTGTGAAAACTGTCAACACCCAGTCCCCTGTACCCTTCTTCATTTTATCTCCCACCCCCTTCTTGCATAACTTATAATTTTCCACAACACATTGTTGCGAGCTACTGCAATACTGTTTTCTTTTTCTGGGACGTTCCTCCTGGTCTTTTTCTGAACCAGAAACAATTCTCACCTTGTAGCTCAAGCATCACTTCTTCCAGGAAGCCTTGGCAGCATCATCCCCTCCATTACAACCATATATTCTTTCATTTGGGACCTTCCATGTCTTCCCATAATGCTTTGTGTTACCTTTCTTAAAGCACTTAGCTAATAGATTCTAAATATTTGACACTGCCTGTTTTCCTGTACTTCACAGTGAGCTCGGGAAGAATTGGAACCATAGCTGTTTTACAGTATTTATAGTCACAGCTCTAGCCCTGGCATGGTGTCTAACGCAAAGGAGACAGGTAGCAAATAATTGGTGCACACATATATTTTAGTGTTATATCCAAAGATGCACCTAAAAGAGACTCTTCAGTTTCATATGTGCTGACTGTCCCAAGATAGTCACCTTAGTCACCTCTCTGCCAGGTTACCTGCTTAACACCCCAATTTCTGAATCTTCAGTTTTCTCTACATAACAAGAAGGAAGGGTGGCAGATATGTTTAGGAAAATTGATGTCAAGAAAGCTTGGAGATGTCAGGAGAGGAGATGTTGAAGATCAAATATTCCTATCTTATAGGGCATCCAGATTGATCTCACCTCTATCAGGCATTCCTCTGCCCATACTGCACACAGAATAAAATGCTAAGAAAGAAAAGGAAGCTGCATGTTGTTGAGGGAACATGCAGGGAAATTGGCAGGTGAAGAAAAAAATAAATGAAGATATCCCAGGAAATGCGAAAAACAATCTGTATCATTCTGAAGTTTTAAAGAGTGAAACCCAAGGGATTCAGAGCAGACCGTGTGAAGCAGACACATTTAGTAGATGATGGGTTGCTCTGCTGCACATGTCTTTCTCTGTTCAGTTACAGATCCCCTGAGGAGGAGAATCTCTTTATCTCAACATGGTTTTTGTTCTGACCAAGTTCCAAGATGGATCGATATTCCTCAAGTGGCCTTTGAAGTCCCAAGATGCAGGCATTTGGTCCTCTAGACAATGTTTTAAAATGTTCAGGAAACCGGAACATGCAATTTGTGTATATCAAACGTTAGACAGCAAAGAGAGAATGATGTTAAAAAAGATGAGCATGCATTTCAGAAATGCCTGCCATAACCAGGGGGTGGTGGTGCACACCTTTAATCCCAACACTCGAGAGGCAGGGGCAGGCAGATCTCTGTGAGTCTGAGGCCAGCCTGGTCTAAAGAGGGAGTTCCAGGACAGCCAGGGCTGTTATATAGAGAAACCTTATCTTGGAAAAAGAAAATGCTTGCCTGATTATCCAGTCGTTACTGGATAATAGACAGTAATGGGTGTAGTTACTATTTATTGAGGGCTAGGTGGTTTGGCCAATTAAAGAGACTGGTAGAGATGGGCAAACTAAGGAAGGAAGCTGGAATATCCCTCATAGTTCTGTATGTGGCCTTAGAAAAGCCCACCAGCAGTAGTGACATCTCTGTGGGTAAGAGGTTTGGGGCACTGAAAGAAATATGGTAATAGCTCCCTTCTTGCTTGGGAGCTAGGGACCAATAAGCTAGGGACACAAGCCTTCCAGTTGATTGATATTGTCTGTATCACTTAGGGATGGTTATGATTAAAACTAGCCCAACCCCTTCCTTCTAGATCGTCCTACATTTATAAGAAACCAAGAAGCTAACAATGTATGACAGGAACTCACAAAAGTCCCCTATTCCATTTTTCAATTGAAAGAGAAAAAAATTAAATACTGTTACCCACGTTGGAGTAGTTTTCAAAACTGCCAAGTTTTGATGGAGGAATTCAAAGTTTTAAACGGTAACTCACATGATCAGAAATTCACATGAAAACAGCTACCTGAAGATTTATTTTTCTCATTTAATGGCAAGCAAAAGTGAGTAGAAAAGTCCACGCTTGCCATGGGAAAGTTGAGCAGGACCTATGCTACATTGTTCATATGTAGCTTATTGTCCTGGCTACTTTTATGTCAACTTGACACAAACAAGAGTCATTTGGGAAGAGGGACCCTCAGTTGAAAAGAAGCCTCCATAAGATTGGCCTGTAGGCAAGTCTACAGTGTATTTTCTTAATTAGTGATTGATATGGGAAGGCCCCACCCATTGTGGGTGGTGCCACCATGAACAGGTAGTCCTGGGTGCTGTAAGAAAGCAGACTGAGCAAGCCATGAGAAGTAAGCCAGTAATCAGTGTTTATCCATAGCTTCTGCTTCAGTTCCCTCCTCCAGGTTCCTGCCCTGAGTTCCTGCCTGACTTCCTTCAGTGATGGCCCGTTACCTGAGAGTTGTAAGATGAAGTAAGTCTTTTCTTCTCCAAGTCGCTTTTGGTCATGGTGTTTTATTACAGTGATAGAAACTCTAACTAAGACACATATGTTTATAGTAATAGTTGTCACTAATTGGGCATTGATTAAATTCTAGCCCCTATGCTAAAGTAGTATATTAATATTAAATTTTCATAGTAGCTCAGAATTACTTTTAACATTATTAGCTGTCACTATTCTCTAGAAAAGAAACCCTGTGAGAGAGATTCTACCTGCATTCAGCAAGATGGTAACTGCTACAAATTCACACCTGCCTGACTTTGAAGACCACCAGGCTGGAGTATGCTGTAAGATGTTGTATTTGTCAGCAATCTTGTAATGCTTCTGTTTCATGATAGAGGTCAGCATTATAAAACTATGTTCTGAATCACATTCAGTTTCAAACAGAGTCACCTAGAGTCACCTGAGAAGGGAGTGTCATTGAAAAGATTTCTCAGATCAGATTGGTCTACGAACATATCTATGGGGGAATTGCCTTGTTAATTGAGGTGGGAGGGCCCAGTCCACTGTGGGTAGTGTCATTCCCTCAGTAGGTGGCCCTGAGCTGTATAAGAGAGATAGCTAAGCATGATGCGACTCATGTAGGCAGAGTTCCTCCAGAGTTTCTCTTCAGGCTCCTGCTTACGTTCCTGTCCTGACTTCCCTTCAGAATGGACTGTGACCTGGATATGTAAGGCAAATTAAGCCTTTCTTCCCCTAAATTGCTCCTAGTCAGAGTGTTTTCTCACAGCAATAGAAATGAGTAACCCAAGACTTATGTGATTGGTGACAGTGAGGTTAGCGCAAAAGGCTATCGGATCCTATTACTCAATATTTACTGGAGAAACAAAACAGGTCTTGACATTTTTATTGTCAGCTTTAAGTGAAGGTTTCAGGTATGTCTCACTGCTCCCAGTGAGTATCGGGTGCCCAAGATCCCTTCTTCTTAAGTTAAATGATCAAGTGTTCTTTAGCACAATTTGAGTAGGAGGGTATTGAGTGCTAATGTTCACTCTTTGGAGTGCTGGACAGAAACAAATCTCCTGGGCTGAAAGAGCTGAATCAGTGCTATGACATCCAAGATGACTTTGGGAAAATGAGGGATGCGTGAGCTGCTGAGCGTTTGGCATCCTTGCCTCAGAACCCCATTGCGGATGCCAAAAGGGCCTTAACCCTTGAGTTTCTCTCTTCCAGAGCTTTCTCAGGAGAGTTCCTTAAACCTTAATGGAACAAACATGATCTTGTGGTACCCAAGTATTTAATCCCAGCATGTGGGAGACAGAGGCAGGCAAATCTCTGTGAGTTCAAGGCCAACCTGATCTACATAGCAGGTTCTGGGTCAGCCAGGGCTACATAGTGAGACCCTGTCTCAAAAACAAAACAAAACTAACAAAAAACTAGACGTAATCCTAGATGTATGATGAAGAAAAAAAATGTGTCCTTCCTTTTTCCTTCCTTCCTTCCTTCCTTCCTTCCTTCCTTCCTTCCTTCCTTCCTTCCTTCTTGATATATAAAAGGGAACTAGAAAAGGAGTCAGGCTTGATCATGTCTGGTGATGGGACCCCACACAGGATGACTGACCTAACACCACATATGCTAGACCTGAGAGAATATTTATTCCCAAAGCTTAGTTGGGCAGGAAGAGCAATCGATGGCAGTTTCTCTTTCTATTGTCCTCCGGGACAGTGTAGTGACCTAACACTTCACAGTCCGACTCTGTGGAATAGTAAGCCTCATGTTTGGGAGGCACCAGTGTCTCTTCTGGTGATGAGGGTCTGGGTCCAAGCTCTGTGGGACTTCTCCTCCTCAGCCATAAGCATTCACTCACAGATGGGGCTGCCTAGCTCTGCCTCACTGGGACCAGGAACTGGGATGCAAGCTTGGGAGTTTCAGACATATGACGCTCGGAACCTTGGACTCCAGCCCTTTCCTCCACCTCAGTGTTCTCTCAGGATCCTGGCCAAAAGGCTCCTCCCTGCTGGAAGCCAACCCTCACCCTGGGAGGTCTGCCAGCAGTTAGTTTTCTAAATTGACCTTTGCTTCTCGATGCCGGATAAACCTGGAAACCTCTGAAGGCCAGCTAGAATCGAGGCTACTGTGTCAAAATACACTTGGCTGAGTCCTCGCCAGCATAAGCAGCTGTCTTGGCTCATAGTTCATGTCTGTTGATGAAAAGATTTTGATTAAATCAAAAGCCTTCATCGTGTAGCTCAGCCGTCCTAACGATTCTTGGTAGTTTCACCATACACAGACACAATCCTACCAACTCCCTGATCTTTCTTCATTTTGGAGTCTTTTTCTCTAACAATTCTCTCTACCTCAGCCAGTCACCCTTCTGGTCACACTGTAATCTTCTTATTATTGACAGTCACCAACCCTTTGGTATCTCAGTTTTACTCCCCTAGCTCTTGACTTTTCCCTAATGTCGATTTCAATAATGCTGTGACTTTAGTCTTTCTAGCCTGTTGACCACTGTGCCTTCTCAATGTTCCTTTCGGGTCTTTCCTGCCCCTGCTTAAAAAGCTCTGACAGTCATGGTCAGCATGCCAGAGTGATTACGACTTCTTCTTTTGCTTCACTCTCTCCCTTTATGTTTACTTGGCAACACCAATCCTAAGGCTGGGAGATGGCTCAGTTAGTGAGGAAGGTGATTGTCAAAGCATGAAGGTCTGAAGTTGAGTGTGTGTGTGTGTGTGGGGGGGGGTGGTTTCCACCTGTAATCCCAGGGCTGGCAGAGACAGGTGGATCCCCAGATCTCTCTATCTAGGAAGTCTGGTGGGTTGATAAGCTTCAGATACAATGAGAGAGCTTGTCTCGGAAAATAAGGTAGTGAGTGACTGAAAAAGATACTTGATATCAATACCTGACTGCCACATACATGAATACATGCTTACAACCACAAATACAAATACACACACACACACGCACATGCATGCACACATGCACACCACATCAGTGAAGGGGTAAGGTAGAGGAATGAACACTAGCTAAACCATAAGCTTCTACTGTAGGTGGAGTTTCTGTGTCTTGGCAGCCGCTCCCAAATAACTGTTCAGAGACTTATTATTAATTATAAAAACTCGATCGATAGCTTAGGCTGGTTACTAGCTAACTCTTGTATTTTAAATTAACCCATATTTCTTATCTACTCTCTGCCACGTGGCTGTACCTTCTTTCAACAAAGCATGTTCATCTTGCTTTCTCTGCATCTCTGGAGACTCCCAAGACTCCACCCTTCTTCGTCCAGTGTTCTCTGTGTTTGGCTGTCCAGCCTGTACCTCCTGCCTAGCTACTGGCCAGTCAGCTCTTTTAGTAAACCAATCAGAAGGTGCCTTGGCAAAGACACATCTTCACAGTGTACAAAAAGATTATTCCGTAAGATTCCACCTACTGGTGCACAGCATCTGGCTGAAGGAATGCATCCAACTCTCAGACTGTTTCCACTCTAAATTCATAATTGTAAACATCAAATGGCGAGCTCATTGTACTTTTCTCTGGTCTATTCATCACTATACTTTCCTAAACTATTACATTCCCCCTTGTCCTCTCACTCCAAGTTCTCAGCAAACTTCCTTTCCCGTGCTTGACCCCAGACATATGACTTCCTCTCCTAATATCTCAAGAAAATTGAAGCATTCGGAGGAGCAAGCACGTCTTCACTTCTCTGGTAAGTGCAGTATCTGCACTCACATTCCCACCCTCCTGCTAGAGATGAGCAGCTGCCCACTGTCTTATTAGGCATTTTATTGCTGTAATAAAACACCATGACCAAAGGCAACTTGCGGGTCAAAGGCTGTGTTTCAACTTGCATGTCCCAATCACAGTCCATCCTAAAAGGAAGTCCAGGCAGAAACTCAAGACAGGAACCTGGAGACAGGAACTGAAGCAAAGGCCATGGAATGACCCTGTTTATTGGCTTGCCTTCATAGCTTGATGTAGTGGGTTGAATAAGAATGGTCCCCACAGGCTCATATATTTGAATGCTTAGTTACTGGGGAGTGGAACTCTTTGATAGGGTTAGAAGGATTAGGAGGTGTGGCCTTGTTGGAGGAAGTGTGTCATTGGGGGTGGGCTGTGAGGTTTTTCAAAATCCCACCCAGTGTTTTTCTTTTTCTCTTTCTCAGCCTGTGGATCAGGATACATCCTTTCCACTACTGCTCCAACTCCATAAATGCCCCTACTCTCCCCACCATGATGATAATAGACTATACCTCTAAAACTGTAAGCAAACCCTCAATGAAATGCTTTCTTTTATAAGAGTTGCCTTGGTGATGGTGTCTCTTCACAGAAATAGAACAGCGACTAAGACGCTTGCTTAGCCTGCTTTCTTATAACATGTGACCAGCAGCCAGAGGTGGCACCATTCACAATGATCTGGGCTCACTCACATCAATCGCCAATCAAGAAAATGCACCACAGGCTTGCCTATAGGCCAATCTTCTGAAGACTTTTTTCTTTTTTCAATTAAGAGTCCTTCTTCCCAGATTTATCGCTAGACTGGGTCAAGTTGACATAAAACTAGCTAACATACCTGCTCAAGGGCATCACTCCAGGAAACATCTTTCCATCTCTTACATTCATTTTTGTCTTCTTACTAGACAGTTTCTATAAGTCCCTAAACATACTGTTTCATTCCTAAAGAACAAGTAATCCATTTGGTTTCTATTCTTTCTTTGCTACTTTTAGCAATAAAATTTATGAGTTGCCTATACTTGCTCTCTGTCATCCACCTCTGTCATGGCTAACCTACCCACTCAAGTTCTTACCCCCATGATTCCCATGGAACTGCTCTGTCCAACCATCCCAATGATGTTGACATCAATACGTGCTCTCAGGAGCATTTGGCATGGTTGTTTTCTCTCTCTCTCCCTCCCTCCCTCCCTCCCTCCCTCCCTCCCTCTCTGGTGTATCTTCTTCATTTAACTTCTAAGCTCCTACACAGTCTTGATTGGCTTCATTCAGTCATGGTCATTTCTTATTTTCTCAATGAATCCATCTTTATCCTTGGACTTCTTACTATTGAAGACTCTGGAGTTTGGACCTCTTCACTTTTCTATCTATACTTGCTTCCTTGGAGAGCTCAGATAGTCTCGATTGGCTTTATTGGGACTCTACCTGTGCTCTGTAGCTAGCTTAGTCTTTCTAGAATGGATAACCAAGGGATTAAATTCTTGGATGCCTTTACCCTTTCCATGAAGGTAAGTTAGAAGTTGAATATTGGTGCACATGTGGTCCAATTTATTCTCTAGGACTTGATAGTAAAGTGCAGTTAAAACAAACTGATGCTAAAAATTATTCATGTTTATCTGAAATTTAAATTTAACAAATTTCCTATAATTTTATATATTAAATTTTATGTATTAAACCATGCTAGTATTCGTTCTTTGCCCTTCCTGAGGAAATCTTACTCAACATACACCCAATTTCATGTTCAGCCAAGCACTCGAAGGATCTCTATACAAATGATGGGATGTTTTCTCTAAGTAATAGTTCTGACTTCCCAGTCCTCTGTCCTTCGAATTCTCCTCACTCTTCCTAACATCCAACATCTATGTCTCCAACTCAATGAGAAGACAGTGCTCTATCTGGGTACCCTCCTTCCTTAACACATTATCATGGACCAAAAGGGACACATAGGAAAGAAGACAGGGTGGATGTACAATTATCTCATTCTCCTTCCATGGATCACAGCTCTGAGTTGCCTCTTGTCTGAAGACCATGTAATTGTTCTTGTAATTATGCATTCAAACTTTGTGGACTTTCTATGAGTTACTTGTATCACCAACAGTATCTACAGATCATAATTTTGCATTTCTTTTCAAACTCAATCTTTTTTACTTTCATTTATGTGCAAGCCCCATGAAGTAGAGTTTTACCTATTTTATACATGTCTCTAGTGCCAACTTGGCTGACAGGTGATAGACAGTCAATATAAATTTGTCAATTAAGTTAATATAGAGTGATAATTAAGAGAGATTGTTGGGGCTTGAACGCTGACTCTATTACTTGCTGGATGTGTTGCCACTGGTCTGAATTAAATTTCCTTGGCTTCAGTTTTCTTTTCATCAGTAAGTGGGTGCAGGAATAGTAACTACCTATGAAGTTGTAAAGATGGAGTGAAGATAATCAGCTAAAAAGAATTTAATGGAGTACCTCACACCTAGTTGGTTCTTCTGCTTTTTAATCAGGCCACCACATGTTTATTTCAGATGTAACAGCAATAGTAAAATTGGCAAGTTTAATTCTATTTTTTTTTTACTTTTATTGGTTCTTCTGGATTTTGCATAATGCATCGGATCCCCCTTTATCTCCCCATCTCCTCGAGTCTGTATCTGCCCTCTGCCCTTGCAACCTCCCCCCACCCCAAAACCAAACTTAAACCAAATTTAACTCAAAACCAAATTTAAAAGAAAAGCCCAAAACCAAACAATATAAACAAAAGAAGAAGAAGAATCTTGTCATGGAAGCTGTAATGTCGCCGGTTGAGTTATACAGTTTACCCTTTAGTCCATACATCTTGACTTGCAAGTGTTCATTGCCAGAGTCATTGGTCTGGCTCGAGACCTCTGGTTTCTGCTACACTGCTGGTGATGGGCTCTCACTGGGGCTCCTCTTGGATATCCTATTGTCCTGTGTCCTGGAGATCCTGCTGTCTTGGATCTGTAGATTCACCCCCTTCCCAAGTTCCAACAGTTCATAGATTCGGTGGATAAGTTTAATTCTCAATTGCACCAAGCAAACTTCCATTTCTGTATTTTTAAAACTATCGCCTCCACGACTGAAGGAGCTTTGCTATCCTACATCACACGCATTGTTTCCCGACAGTTCTCCTTGGAGAGGACTTTCAGCTCATGAGTGAGTGCCTTTGGAGCTTCTTCAGAACCCCTTCCCCAAATCAGGACAAAGCACAGATTGAGAAAGTTGCATCCAAATATGATTGACAGTGTGTGATCTTCCATTTGCTAGTACTGTCTTACCTCATAGATTACTTTTGTAAATGTTTCTAGATTTGCTTATTTTTAGGTGTATAGATGTTATATCTGCGTGCATGTATGCACACCATGTGTGTGCCTGATGCCCACAAAGGGCAGAAGAACGAACATATTGGGTCCTCTAGAACTGGAGCTACCGATGGTTATGCTGGAAACCAAGTCCAGGCCCCCTCTGCAAGAGCAGCATGCACACTTGGCCACTGAGCCATCTCTCCAGGCTTCAAAGACTGTTTTCTCTACTTATCAGAGTAACAAGCTCAAACATGGAACATTAATCTTTACTGGCTCATGGATTTTGTTCACCTCTTCCTCTTTCTCCTCTTCCGTAAGTGGGTGGAATTATCTAGCTCAAGTTTGATATAAGACTCTAATCCCTACACTTAAAATTTATATTGTCATTGACTAGCGTAGAAAAAGAAACTCCAACAGGGAGCATACACATATAATTTCAACGTTAACACCCTTTTCCTCTTTATAAATAAAATATACTTAATTATCATGAGGCAGCTGTTTGGCATTCAATATCCAATATTTAGGGATACAGTCATAGGGTTGTTCAGCCAGTCAGATAAACATGGTATTAGAAATATGTTGTCTTAAAAAATACGGTTGGTTCCTGATATATTTTTATCTTTATAATTAATTCTTTTGCCTAGTGGCTGTAAATGATAATGCTGCTTGTCAACTGCCACTGTGTAGACTAGAAATGCTTGTAGAAGTCACCATGAGGTGTCGATGATGAGGCTCAGTGGTAACACACATACTACGCAAGGCCCTAAGTTCTGCTGCTGTGACTACAAACCCCATCCCCTCCGCTAATAAGCATGATGTCAGCTATTGGCTTGAGACACAGCTCTTTAAAACAGGCTAAGAATATTTCATATGTCTCTCTATATAGTTACATCATGGGGGTTTTGATTTAGACCATAGGTATGACTGGTTCAAACACCTTTCACAGTCTATTGAAGTTTATAACAAATTACATCAATGTAGTATTAATAGTGAAAATTATTTTACTTGGGCATTAGGAATAAGGAATACAATATTTTGAAAAACAGTCTTATCACAAAACCACAATGTCTATTCAGTTCCTTTCAGATAATAAACTCTCACAATATGTCACCCTCCAGCTGCTCAACTGAGCATTGAGGAGCTGCTGCCGCATGCTTTAATCACGTGACCAACATGAACGTTCCAAATTTGATGTTTTCAGAAGTGGACCTTTGCATCCTCTGCTTCCTGACTCCCTGAGAATTGGCTTGGAGTCCATTCTTGTCTCAGATATCACCTAACTCCTATGGTGGCAAGACCTTCCTCAGTAGTTTTGTGTTTAATTCCCTGTCCTTTCTAATGCAGATGCTAGGGTCACCAAGTAGCCTATGGAATCACTGGGGACCACCACATTGTCTATGGGAACACTAGGGGGGCTACCTGGGAATCACCAGGGACCACCGTGTGACCTACAGGAACACTATGGACCATCTATGAAATCACCAGGGACCACCATGTGGCCTATGGTGGGCCACCATGGAGTCACCGGGGACTACCACATAGCCTATGGGAACACTAGGGAACACCTATAGAATCAATGGGGACCACCATGTGGCCTATGAGAACACTAGGGAACAACTATAGAATCCCCAGGAACCACCACGTGGTCTATGGGGACACTAGGGACCACCTATGGAATCAATGGGGACCACCATGGGGCCTATGGAAGTACCAACAGTCAAGGATTAACATTTGTTGTAAACATAGTTTTTTTCCTTGTTTATTTGGGATCTGGCTCCTGTGGTCCCTGAAAGAAGCGATTCAATAAATCATATTTTCACCAATTCTCAGCCCTTAGTCTAATAAAGAGTCCCCACACACATGAAAAAAATCTGGGAGTTTATGTATATGAAAATTCTCAAAAAACTATAAAATCAAATCATGTTATTGGATCCTCTAATGAATCGCTTTTTGTAAAAAGAGAAAGTTGTATGGCATCAGGACTATTTCAGGAAATTTCTAATCTTCCTGATGTCTGAAGTGTGCTTTCAATTCTTTTCTAGTTTAGCTTCCATGGATAAACTTTACTCGTGCGCTTTGAACTACACTAAACTTTTACCTATGTTATGACAATCTGCTCTCCTTGGGTTGGTTGGCTTCTGCTGTCACTTATTTGCTCTGCTAGGGATCCATCCTGGGGCTTTGTGTATCTTCAGCAAGCGCTCCACACTGAGCCCCTTCCCTCCACCTAGAACTTTATAGGTCACGTACTTCTTCATATAGTTCTATTACATGCATGAGTTTTCCTCACACATCTCAGTGGCTTGTGACTTCTTTCTTTCCATTTCAATTTCAGGGCCCAAACCTATCATTCCCAATCTGTCCAGTGACAGCACTGAGAACCTGTCTGTTATGTCACCAGAACTCCACATCTTACCACCTGGCAGGGTCACTGCCAGAAGCTGTGTTTGCTTCTCAGCTTGTCCCTGAGCCAGGCTAAAATACACACCAGAAGGCAGCAATAAAAGCTGGGTGGATTGGTGACTTGTATATCTTCTTTGCAAGTGTTCTCCAGTGGTGCGAGCCAGGTACTTTCAAATATTTGTTAAGGCAATTTAAGACTACCGTCAAGTGTAGTCTTATACAGTAGCTCCAAAATCAAGCTAGGTAAAAGGTGATTGCTCTGGTTGATGCAAGAAAGAGAACTGGAGACTAGAGCGCTCAGTGTTTCTCATCCATTCATCTCCGGCCTGAACCCACTCAAGGGTCTTGGTAGAAGTCTGAGCTTGTTGTCATCTCCACCTTAGAGAGTCACCGAAGGTCAATCTCAACTTGAATGGGAGGTGAATACTGAATTACCACATCTTTGCTACCTAAAAATGTCATAGTGAGCCCTCACACCAGTTTGCACAGAGAGCCCTCCTCCTCCTTCCTGCCTTCCCTTCTTCCTTACTTTTCGACTCCATCCTTACCTCCCTTCTTTTTCTTTTTCTTTCTTTCTTTCTTTCTTTCTTTCTTTCTTTCTTTCTTTCTTTCTTTCTTTCTTTCTTTCTTTCTTTCTTCCTTCCTTCC
>LZPO01066388.1:112678-135538 GCA_001675575.1 Neotoma lepida | reverse complement strand
CAGAGGAGTAAATCAATGCCCTGCCCCTGTCCCCAACTAATCCTAATCTCCTTGTGAGTCTTGGGCCTGGACCTCCAGGTACCAGAGCTGTAGCAAGGCCGTGAGCAGGAACCAAGGACAGTGGGACTGGTTACCTCACCAGAACCAATATTCAAAGCCATAAGAACTTTTTGAGCCAGCTGGCATGAAATTGGTAAATTTCAGATCAACCGTGGTGGGAGTAATGAAACACAAAAAATCAGCTAATGTGACATACTGTGTTCCTTCTCCTTCCACGACGCTGATTCTTAAGTCAAGATGATCCACAGATGTTAAGGGGACAGCTTAGACAATGGTCCCATTAGCAAAAACCACACAAAGCCTGTGCCAAGGGACAGAGAGCTGCACCCTCTCTGTTCCTGTGACGAGAAATGACGTCTCGTCTTTGCTCTATGCCTGAGAATTCCCTACATATGTTTGGTAAAAAACAAGGTAGTATATTTGGCTGGCCAGACCATCTGGTCACTGTTGCTGCTATTCACTCGTGCCTCTGTGACACAGCACGAGCCAGTCATAGCAAAACTGATGGGTGTAGCCGGGTTCCAATAGAATGCTATTTATGGACACCAAAGTTTACACTTCCTGTCATTCGCATAAGTCACAAAATAGCCTTCTTTTGATCATCTTGCAAACATTTATAAACGTACAAACTACCCTGAGCCCCTAAGCAGAGGCCTGAATTTGGTCTGCAGGATAGTTTGCCTAACGCATTGAGTGTAGCGTATGGAATAATGTCAAAGAAGAAAAGCTGGCCCCCAAGTCTCCATCGATTGCACTAGCAACTCCGATGACTGAGGAGTTTATTCAGTAAGTGCTGTATGAAGAACTTTATACATATTAGCTCATCTAACATTTCAAATGATACCACGATGAGGCTTAGAAAAGAATAATAATGGGACTAAAGTTAGGACATGGTAAAGCTGCCTGGACTTTGATGAATTCTTCTTAAGCAGAAAGCTGTGATCTTAGCCCATGTCACCCTCGTCAGACATCTTGGATCTTGTTTGTGGGAATCATCTTCAATACTTGTTCCAATAAGCTTGTGTTTATCTAATTTATCCCTTGCTGGCAGCTAGTCCCTTCCCTTGCATTCTCTGGGGAATGAGGCAGCGATGGTCTGTGACTCTTAGACCCTGAAGGCATCTAGCAAACAATCCAGAGAAACAATAAGATGAGCTAAGGCATATCTACAAACTTTATCTTTAAAAAATAACTCTATAAAATAAAGATGTGGACTGAATAGCACTTGCAATTCTCTTTTCCCTCCAAAATCAGGCTAAGCAGAGACACCCATCATGGGGATGGTGGCAGAGGCTCTAAACTGAACTTTATACTTGATTGACAGAAGGCCAAGCCCAAACTAACGAAGTACAGGATGAAGCTAGGGCCCCTGCCACCTCCACGCTTTTGAAAATAGGGGACAGAAGATTAACTCTTTAAAGGACACATGATTCCTGACAGAAAAACCTATTTACGCTTTGTACATGTGCATGCAAGCATGTGTTTATGGCAATAAAATCTAGGTTATTAAAAAAGAAAAAAACACCATAAATTGTGATTTCATTATTCCTTGGGAATTGTCATAATTTCCATAAGTATCTTAAAATTAATTTAGTGAGAAATGATGAAGCAAAAACTTTAATATTGTTAGATACAAGTGGGATAAATTATTAACAAAAAAACTTTAGGTGCATAACAAATAATATGATTAAACAGTTTTTGTTTTTAAAATTGGTTTAGCTGGAATTCTAAGATAAATCAGAGGAGAGGTGACCTGCCACTCAGTGACAGCCTGACAATGATTTCCTGCTGAGGCTGGTCCTGGCCACACACATTCCTTCTCTTGGCCACCTATCTCACTCAGCTCTTTAACTCATCTCTCCCTGCCAGGCAAACCAGAACTCCAGGCACACATTTAAAGGAAAGTTTGGTTTGACCTTGTAGACCAGAATAAACATTCACCAACTTCAGGGAAAAGTTGATTTGTCCCTGGAATGGGAACCCAGGCCTTTACATAATAAAGTGCCACGCCTCCTTCCCTTGAGCAAGACCAAGCTACTGATAACAGAGCCCTGTGTCAGAGGACAGTGATCCAGACTGACATGACTCAGGGAGGGTTTGATCACATGAGTGTGCAGATAGCTGTTTTAAATTTTTCTCTTATGTTTTTGAGATTATAATATAATTAGAACATTTCTCACTTCTCTCTTTTCCCCACAAATACTCCAAAATATCCTCCTTGCTCTCTTTCAGATTTATGGCCTCTTTTTCATTAATTGTTGATATTTATATATCAACATATAATATAAAATGCATATATACATATATGTGTGTGATATGTATACATATACACATATATTATATGCATATATTATATATGGTATATGTATGACATATGTATTATTCATATATTTATTTATATTTATATATATTATATAAATATATATTATTTATATATAATAAATTTATATATAAATTTATTTATAAATATAAATAATATATATTTAATATATTAAATATATTTATATATTTATATATATATATATCCTCTTCCACAACATTCCCTGAGCCTTGGAGGCAGGAGTTGTTTTGTAGATCTATCTGTTGGAACAGGAGACCACATCCCTTCATTTTGATCAGTTACGGTTTTCTGTAATGGACTCTTTTGTTGCAAAGAGAAGTTTCATCAATGTGGGGTGAGGACTGCACTTAACTGTGGATACAAGGACACAGATTCAGAATGTACTGAGGGATTATACTGGTTTAGTGAAGTGGTGGTTGTAGGTTCTCCTCCAAGAGCTGTGACTGCACTAGCCCTGGGCAGTTGGCTAGGTTTCCAGTATCAGGCATGACTTCCCTCCCTTCTTGTTAAACAAGTCTGAAGTCCAATTAGAGAGCTGTTGGTTACAGCCAAGGTATGTGTGCCACTACTGAACCCATAGGGTTATGGTGCCTTGATGGTCGTTGTTATGGTTCGTAGGTGTTGTAGCTGGGTAGGACTGCTGCTTCCCTGCTCTGAGAGCTTGTAGAGCACCTTCTGGTACTATATTAGCTAATATTCATGGTGCCTTCTAATCCTCACGGAGGAGATTAAGTCCAGCTCAGGGGCCTCTGGCCTTGTGTCTAAGGTACATGATGTCTTCAGCAAGAGGGACTCATTTTCCGCCTCTGGGAGGTAACCAAGGGTAATGGCCATAGCTGATAGTGTTTTCTGAAATGGTCATAAGGAACCATAATATTAACTATGTAGTCAAAAATACCTGTAATACACCTAAGTCAGTGTATAAATATACGTATGTAGTTTAAATGAAATTTTCCAATCTGGGCTGGCAATGCTTCCTCCAAGAGCCAAAGACCATCTAACAAAAACCCCAACACCAGGCATGAGAGGCCATCTTTTAGGTTGGCTTAATAATGGCAGTGTAAGTTGATATAATCAAGAGGAAGTATAAGTTGATATAATCAAAAAAAGGTTTAAAAAAATCTTTGATAAGTCAAAGGAAGTCTCACCCACCCCCAGAATTTTTCCCAAACAAATAGTTGGAAAAATGGGCTAAAATGAATGAACAGGATGCTAAATACTATAACACTGGAGCTGACTTAAATAATTAGCAATAAGAATTCTGATAAACAATTACAGTGCATGACACAATGAAAACCATGTAGGATGATATGAATGGATACATGTTTGTATTTTTCTAAGTGGAAAAAAAATTTCTGTCCTCTGATTCTATTTGTAGACGTGAAAGGTGTGTGTGTGTGTGTGTGTGTGTATCTGTGGCCAGAAGCTTCTTAAGGACTGAAATTTTCAAACCAATTCTACTTTTTTGAAGCTTTTAGATTCCTCCCAATATACACACATTCACACATGTATTTCTTCTAGAAATATAATTTACAAAGAAATGGCAAAAGAATTTTACAAAATTTTGTAACTTATTAGATCAGTTTATATCTAATAAGTTAATATAGTTACCATCAAAGTCATATAATTCTATATTACTAATAAGATCTATGGTAGAATTTCATTTCAGGGCATTATGGACAGATCTGAGAGTGGACCACAACTAAAGTGGTAAGACATTTTCTTTAAAATTTATCAGAATATTTTTCAGGCTTGCCTAAATATTCCTTTGGATATAAAATAAAAAATTAAAGTACCATCAGGAGGTGATGGTGCACACCTTTAATCCCAGCACTCGGGAGGCAGAGGCAGGAGGATCTTTGTGAGTTCAAGGCCAGCCTGGTCTACAGAGCTAGTCCTAGGACAGCCAAGGCTACCAAAGAAACCCTGTCTTGAAAAAAAGAAAAGGTATCAGAAATCAAAACGTGTTGCCCTCTGGGAGGATGTGCTATGATCTTCTTCACTTGTGGTAGACTCAACGTCTGTCTCCAGTTACAATAGTTCAATAGACTCCATCCCATGCAGCCCCCATTGTTTCCTCCTTCTGGTTTTCCCAGACTGTACTGGCTTTTAGAATGTTCAGTTCCCAAAATATATTCTGGATGCCTCTTGGGCCATGATAACCACATGGATTTACACTGGAGAGTTTGGCCTCTATCAACCCCAAGGCAGAAAGCATGGTTGACTACAGCACCATGGTAAGGGCCTAATACCATACCAGGGTCTGTGGCACCTCTGTGATAGGTTATTGCTTGGAGAGCCAGGGATCTGGAAACTGTCTCAGCAGTTGTAGCCAAGTAACCATGTCAATGACGGGGATGACCAAAGAGCATGACACCTGCAGAGGCAGCCAAAGGCCACAGCTGCACTCATGTGAACTGAAAGCAAGAATCACATGCTCATTCACACATGACTGGCAGACCAACGCCTGCCCCGGATGCCCCATTTGGATCACTGAGCAAAGAAGACATGTGCGTTCACAGTGATGCAGAAACAGATGTTTCCCAAGAACTGATGGGCATCTTGGAGCCAGTGGTGCTGACCTCAGTGACACCCCTTGCTAAATTCCCCAGTAAACTGGATAGGTGCAGACACTGGGCACTCAGAGTCTGCAGATAGCTGCCACGGGGAATGCAGAGCAAGGGTCCTCATGAAGGGAGAATCAAGCTTCTATTCCAAACCACCTCTGAAGGCCATGTGACCTGAAGATTACACCAGGACGTGGCCGCATAGACAGCCACGCTTGGCAGGCGGTGTCATAAACAGGAAACATGCTCCAGAAAATGGTTTTTGTTTTGTTTTGTTTTGCTTTTGCTTTTGAACCTTCTGTTTGGTGACATCATCGGTCTTCGCAAATTTGACTCATAAATGAATTTGTTGGATAGACTAATTTATATGTATCCCTATTGTCATCCCTACCCTCCTTTCACACTAGGCAACCATTAATACCTTGAGTTGTGGATCTTCCTATTTGCGTGTGTCTTGGCGAAACACACAATATTTTTGTGCATTTTAAACTTCTATAAGTAGTCTGGTGAATATCTTCTTCAGTAGTCTACTTTTCCCACTAAGCGGTAGTATGGCTACATGCTTCTAGAGTCTGTATTGCTGCATGTGTATCTAATCTGTTATTCCTGTACATATCATTCCTTTGCACTCCCCATAGCCACCCATTTGCTTTCCTAGCGAGTCACTCACACATAGTATTACAATTAACATTCTTGTATGTACCTTATACACCCATAGGAAGACACCCAAGTATCCTAGGGATATATGCAATATGCTTACCATGGGGTGGCTCCAATCTATGCTTCAGTGAGCACCGTGTAAAGAGTTCTGTTTCCACATTCCCAAACAGGAACCACATGTAAGAGGTAGCTCCCAACATGAAGCCTTTCCCTTTGAGACCTCAGAGACTGTGTTTTGTTCCCCGGCTGGCTGCCCGAGCACTGGGATGGCAGGGAGTTTCACCCACCTGCCTCTTAAATGCTGTAGAATCTAGAATGTCATCAGAGTCAGAGAAGACCATCTCTAAATATTTGATGATCAAATGACTAAAAGAACATGAGGTTAGGCTTTGGAACAACATAATGCTTGAACCAAGCCCTGAAGATAAGGGCTAGTCAGAACGTGGTGGTGGCAGTGATACTGGTGGTTTGGGTGGTGGGGATGATGGTGGTAGTGGTGACTGTGGTGGTTGTAATGGTGGGGATATGGTGATGGTGTGATGGTGGTTGGTAGTCTGGGTGGTGATAATGATAGTGGCTGTCCTGGCTAGTCTTATGTCAACTTGACACACAAACTAGAGCTATCTGAAAGGAGGGAACCCCAGTTGAGAAACTGCCTCCATAAGATCCAACTGTAAGGCATTTTCTTAATTAGTGATTGATGGGGGAGGGCCCAGTCCATTATGGGTGGTACCATCCCTGGGCTAGTGGACCTGGGTTCTATAAGAAAGCAAGGGGCTGCAGAGATGGCTCAGCAGTTAAAAGCACTGGCTGCCCTTCCAGGGAACCCAGGTCCAATTCCCAGCACCCATACGGCAGGTCACAACTGTCTGTGACTCTAGTTCCAGGGCATCCGATACTCTCACACAGATATACATGCAAGCAAAGCACTAATAACATAAATGAATAATAAAAAATAGTAAAAAGACAGAAAGACAGAAAGAAAGCAGACTGAACAACCCACGGGGAACAAGCCAGTAAGCAGCTCCCCTCCATGGCCTCTGCATCAGCTCCTGGCTCTGGGTTCTGCATTGCTTGAGTTCCTGTGCTGGCTTCCTTCAGTGATGGACTACAGTGAGGATGTATGATCCAAATAAACTCTTTCCTCCCTAACTTGCTTTTGGTCATAGTGAGGATTGAAACACTAAGACAGTAGCGGTGGTGACTGAGGTAGTAGTAATGGTGGGGGTACAGTGATGGTGTGATGGTGGTGGTAGTCTGGATTGTGGTGATGATGGCAACAATATTGGTAATAGTTGTGTTTTGGGAGATAGTAGTAGTGGTGGTAGTGATTTTGGTGGTAGTGGTGCTGGTGGAGGTGGTAGTTTGAAAGATGATGGTGTTGGTAGTAATGGTGATTGGGAGGTGGTAGCGATGGTGGTGGTAGTGATTTTGGTGGGTAGCAGAAATTCTCTCAAGGCAAGAAACTGAGGGTAGACTTGGAATGATAGGAACAGCTAAACACACTTGCACAAAAACTATCAAATACTGTGTCAAGTACATAAGCACCAAAATGCTGATTCCTCAACCCTGCTAAGACCAAGTTCAGTCCTGTGAAGGAAGGCCATGGACAATTAGAAACCTTGAAGTATAGGGAAGGAGGTGATGTTCCTATCTGATGGGTGGCCAAGTATTTGTTTGGCAATGTGTGAAAAAAGAGTAAGTTTGGGATCACAAAAGGTCTGAACTTAACTCCTACCTCTGTCTAGCTCTTAACAGCTAAGCAAATATGTGCAAGTTAATTAACCTCTGTTAGTATCTTCATGAGCAAAGGAAAACAAGAAAAGAACATGGATATCAATATCAATGTTACAGAGGTCTTAAGAAAAATCAAATGAAATATTTTGTAAATACCATGTTTTCTATAATAATAGGATATAATACTTATCCAGGAAAAGCTAACCATTCTTATTCATTTCACTTGATTTCTTTCTTATACATAGCGTCTACTTACAACCATAGACACAAACACTTGGCACAGTGCAGAAAGTGTTAACTGTAAGAAACTGTTAACTATTGTCCCATAAATATTTCCCATTTTACAGATGAGCAAATGGGCCTAGAGATGTTGAAGAATCTGCCCAATTTTACACACCCAATACATAACAGAACCAGCTTTCATGCCCTCTGCCTGAGATAGTGTCAGGTCTGAAGCAGCCCTGGAAATACATCAGTGGCATGTTAATCTAAATTGTCAGCTTGATAATATCAGGTCACCTGGTGGTCAGGCTTCCAGGCAAGCCTGTTGAGTCTATCTTGATTAGGTTGAGATGGAAAGACCTACCCACAGTGGGTGGCACCATTCCCTAACCTGGGATCCCAGACCACATAAAAAAGAGAAAATGAGCCAACGTTCATCTCTCTCTGCTTCCTGAGTGTGGATGTAGTGTGAGCAGCTGCTTCTGGCTCCTGCCACCATACCTCCCTGCAATGATGAACTGTGTCTCCCAAAACTATGAGCCAAAATAAGTCCTTCTCCCTTAAGTTGCTTCCATCAGGGTTATTTTGTCACAGGAATGAGAAAGACAGATACGTTTCCTACTGCTCATGTCTATTTCCACCTACACAACAGCCCTCTGCTTGACTCCCTGGATGGGATTAACAAAGAGAACAAGAGTTGAAGTGTTTCTGCGTGCATGCACATCACACACACACACACACACACACACACACACACACACACACACACACACACACACACACACACACACACACACACACACATCCATCAGATGTGAGGGGCAGGCCATCATTATGGTCACTTGTCCTGAACTGACACAGCAGCTAAGCCCACTGCTGAGCATTCTGAACCTTTATGAAAAACACCAGTGGATCTCACGAGCCTTGTTTAAAACTGGAGTTTAACAAAAACAAAAAACAAAAAACAAAAAAACTGAGTCACTTCCTTATTTTTCCTTGAAGAAATAGGAAAATTCCACTATGGAGCCTGGCAAATACTACCTATTTAATCCAAAACCGAGCAGAATCTAGGTGGTTGTTGGAGTATGCGAGGTCACTGGAATTTTCAACAAAGTAAACTCAAAGAACGAAGAAGCCCCAGTGCTCAGGGGAGGGGGTAAATTATTTGAATAGATTAGGGGAGTGTCGGACATTTCCCCTGTCTCCGTAGAATGTGTTTTCCAGGGAAGATTTCACTCTGGGAGTCATCCGCTTTCTGAGAGAGGCCTGGAATTCTCTGAGGTCTCTTAAGGATCCAGTGGATGGGACAGAGATTAAGTAACAGTCCAGACCGAAGAAGAGCCAAAAGCTAACTCTTTCCCCAGACTCCCCCTCCCCCGGCCCACGCCCTCCCCCCTCCCCCACCCACGCTTTTTTCCCATTTAACCCAGTGATGATCTTGAGCTTTTCAGGGACCACACTAACCAGAAAGGGGAAGATTTCTTTTACAAGACAGTCCTAAATACCTTGAGCTTTCAGCAGGGCACCCAAAAGACTCCCAAATGGGATAGAGGTAAGCAGACGCGACAAGATGAACGGTCCTCAGCAGCTTGCGATGATTCTGGACCAAGTGTGTGGAGAACTTCACACTCAGAAAAGAGCGGTGCCTGTGAACCTGAATCCCTGATGTCACCGCTGCTGGGATCACACACAGAGAGAAACGGGAGAAAAGAAGGTATAGGGGGAGGGGGGAGATAATTTAAACCCGGTGCAGCTCCCAGCGACAAGAGGCCGATAGGGAGAGGTTGAGGGACCTCCGTGATGAGTTCTAGATACCAATCTAAATAATAAAGCAATAATGCGGCTAAAGGAAAGTAAATAAATATATCCAAAGAGAAAAGACATAGTCTGTTTTCAGGATGGGTTTTTTAAGTATGACTTTATTTTTGTTTACAAGAAATGCAGATGTTTTTCCCAGCTGGGGAAGACACCACCACGGACAGTCCATGAAAATAAAAGGTGAGAAAGGCATGGGAGAGACAGGCAGAGAGAAGATTACTATCCAGATAAAGGTGAACTACATATCATATCGATTTTCTAGTAACCCAACACTAATTCTTGGCAAGGTACTCTGGGAATTTCCAGACTTAGGAATGCCTTTCTGGAAGGTCATGCTCAAGAGGCAGAGAGACCCAACTCCATTGCAAACAATTCCTGGATTTTCAAGCAGGAAGCAGCTCCGACATTGATTTTCTCATCCTGGAACAAACACCTTGCATTATGTGGATGGTATTGTAAGGGTTTTACCTAACCCACAAAATACTTCAGTAGGAAATGTGACGAGTGTTGTCAACAGACGTCTCCAGGGAGTTAAGAGGATGCTTCGGAGGCCAGTGGCAGAATGCTGCACTTCTTGACACAGTGAAGAGTCCATTATTTGATCATCTCCTACTTACTCTGACAATCAAAAAAAAAAAAAAAAAAAAAGCACTTCTTTTAACTTCCAAATGTGTTTTATTTAACAAAAATAAAAAGAATGCTGATGATTTGAGTTTGGTATTGACCCAGCACCGGTCATTTGTCCTAATCCATGAAAATAAAAGACAGAATCTAACTCAGCTTTGTACCTTGAGCTGGGGTCAGCTAGTTACAACCAGTTAAGGAAAGGGCCTCCTGTCACCTGTCATCTGACAGCTCTCTTCCTCCCACCTCCCAATTCCATGCCTTCCATTTCTGTTCTTTCAGAGTACGACTTCTTGGCACCAACAAGCAATAACAGGAGATGTGAGCACTGCCTGTATAAGCCAAGTACTAGTTTCTTTTCTCCTTTACAGATGGAGATGGGTGTAGAGAGCAGGACCTGCCCAGTGTTACAACACCACTAATCCAAGTGGAAGACCAAGGCAGGGTTCAAATCTTTATGGGGAGTGCAAAGGCCACCGCCAGCCCTTCCCTGTAATTAAGCTGTTCAAGTGTGGTCCCTCAAAGTGTTTATTGGCCTCTTTTATCAGCTCTAGTAGAATGAGAACTTGTCCTGGCTTGTGTCCTAGTCCTTAGCAGGTAGTAAATGTTCCCTCAGCAAGGATGGCTCCCGGGGGCTGCTACCAATGCAGAGGTTCGGGCCTCTGTTTGGAAGGGGCCATAAGGAGTTTAATGCTCTCCAACCACTGTCTTGAGATTCTTAATAATCTTATCTCGGTTGGATTAGTTTTTGTGTATGTTGGGTGTATATGCTCATGTGGGCACCTGCGTGTGTGTGTACGTAGATGTATGTGTACATGCATGCAGCGAGCAGAGGGCAACCACTTCATTTTGAGGGGTTGTTTATTTGAGTCAAGGTCTCTCATTGGCCTAGTGCTTACCAATTAGGCTAAGCCAGCCAGCCAGGAAGCTCCAGGGAGCTATTTGCCTGTCTCCCCACCACTCTAGTGTTGACATTACAAGCACATCCCACCAGGCTCAGTCAATAATCTTAGCTTTGAATTTGTGCTTTGTTGATGAAGACTAATGGGACAGTGACACAGAGGCAACAGGCTTAAGTTCAAATATAACTCCACCTCAAGGGCCATATCATTGCTTCCTCCCACCCCGAGTTCTTGGTCTCTCATCTCTATATAATGGTGGCCCAAACAGCCACCAGGTCACTGGGATGGAAGCAAGGGTCTCACAGGTTGGGACCCTGTACCATGACATCTCATCAACGACATGGAAACATCCAGGCCAGTCTCTATGGGCTGCTCCAACAGGCCTTCAGTAACCGAGCAGGACTCCACACCTAATCCATGCCAAGGGCATGTCAATGGGGACATTGCACTACCTTGGAGAGCTGGCTGGCTTGTCCTCAGCTAGACAGCAAGCACTATAAAATGTATATTTTAGACCCCATCCCAAACACCACTTTTCTCTTTGCTCTTTGAATGGGTACCCTTTTGCAAATGATTCCACAGATTGTATTGCAGGTCTATAGGGAATTATGTAGTAGCACAGTGACTTGAACTCTCAGAGATCAAAACTTTTCAAATCTCAAAGGAATAAAGCAAGAAGATGTAAAAGCAGAAGAATCTTGTACTGGGGAATCATCCGTGTGAGAACTGTGTTTTCAGTGGACAAAGTAGGTATGGTGACCTTCAGTGTTTACGGTGACCTTCAGTGCTGAGTCAATAAGATTTTAAAGACTCAGTTGGATTGCGTTTTGGTATGGGTGTGGCAATTTCTTGTTCATACATGTTTGAAACTTGATGTCTGAAATATCTGTAGTTTTTGTTGTTGTTGTTGTTGTTTGCTTTGGGAGATAGGGTTTCTCCGTGTAACAGCCCTGGCTGTCCCGGAACTCGCTCTGTAGACCAAGTTGGCCTTGAACTCACAGAGATCTGCCTGCTTCTGCCTCCCGAGTGCTGGCAGATTAAGGACGTGCACCACCACTGCCTGCCTCATTTGTGTGCTTTATTCTTGTATAAGCATCACACTTTGGAAGATCTATCCTGCTCTTTCTAGGGCTCTGACCCTATGATGATGGGGATGGAAAGTGCCCACAAATACAGGGATGTCCCCAGAAGTAATTCCCATGAGCTGTGAAGTCTCTGCATGCCTTCTTTCGCCTGCTGACCTTTGGACTCCTCCACCGTAGGACACATGGAGTGTCATAGCCGTCCAGCTGTGGAGACAGGGTTAACAGAGCAGACGTTGGTTTTGTTTAGTTGGTTGTTTTTGTTTTGTTATTTGCTCCCATAATGATAATCCACTGGGAGTCATTTGGGGGTGATTTACACACACTCCCTCAGGGGGTCAGTCTCTTCTACCCTGTTTCTTCATGCGAGAGTGTCTTGGAATATTCTACAAGCTCATCATAGCATGGCAGGCAAAAGGAAAGAGACTACAGTGTACATGAGGGGGTAGAGGTGGCATCAGGACCAGAAATTAAAAATATCATTCCCACCCACATTCTACTGTGGGTAGAAATTCCATCACACAGTCCTATACAACCACATATAAATTTGACCTTCCAGTGAAGTCTTTCATGAAATTCAGATTTACACTATAAAAGGGCAGCCAGCTAATGGTCTGCTGGTGAACCACTGTCTACATCTGAACTTTACCCAGAGTTTGAGTCCTGCTCTGTGACTTTCCTAGCTGTATGACCCCGGAGAACACACTTGACCTTCCCTTAGTTTGTTGGCATCTGCTTGGCCCTAGAAGGGACAGGAAGCAGCATCTGAGGTTGGGCTAGTATTGTGCCTGCTACATTAAAATCCTATGAAGTTTTTTCTGTGCCTGTGATAGCTGGCACTTAGAAAGTATTAAGTAAATATTTGCCACATAAATAAAATAAATGTGGTAATGAAGCTGAGCTGGATTCCCACAGCAAAAGGAAAGTTCTGATCTGGATAGATTTAACATGACAATTGGAGTTTTATTTGGAGAAAATGAGAATTTGAAAAGCTGACAGAATTGCTGACCGATGAATGGTCTTTGATCCAGTGGCCCTGTGGATACGGTGTGTGAAAATTAAACCTCTGCTTCCCTCACTTTTCTTTGGAGTGCGTTGCTTCTCTCCCTGTTAAATTCCTTTCTGCTCATATTTGTTCATTCTCCAGAGAACACGCCAAAGGTTTTTCCAAATTCTGAGCCTGCTTTTGCTGAGGTATCACCAGCTGCCTTTGAACTGGTTGTAGACTGCAAGTCATTAGTGACTTAACAGCACACAATAAACTTCAGTTTGGCTTTAGGACAAGCCAAATGCCACACAGATGTACACCCTTCAGTGACACACCCTCTGTAGGACGAGTCCTTTGAGAAGACAGATGCAGTGCCCATGAGTGTCACCTTCCCCTGCAGCCCCAAACCCAAGTGTGGGCATCCCCCAGGGCATGCCCTCTGCCTCCCCTCACTTCTTTCGATTTCATTTTTCCATTCAGCTCCTCCCAATTCCACCTGGATGGGGGAACGTTCTGTTTTAGTCATTAGTAAACCCGAATCTTCAAGGGTAAGGCCAGATTGAAGAGTTCCTGGGACCCAGAACCTGGGGAAGGTCTTAATCTCTGGTTTGTCCCAGTTCCTCCTGAGTTTTGTGTTATCAAGTCCACAGACTCTGGGCCTCTGAGTTGCTGCTTGTGAGGAGACCATCTCCCTGTGTTCATTACTCCAGACTCCCAAAGATGAGTCATGGCTATCACATTCAAGCTCTTGTCTACATGATAGTGTTTGTGGACCCATGGTTGGGAGTCTACTAGCAAAGCATGCAAGTGACTCCTAAGCTGGTGTCGTCGCTCTGGTGGATTCTAAGTTGTCATCAGTTTAGCCCAGTTTGCTTTTGCATGTGGGATCAAGTGAGGTTTCCTTTGTACATGTGATAGTGGGCACTTAGGAAGGATTCAAGAAATACTTGGCAACTAAATGAAGTCAATGAGGCAGATTAAAATTTACACTAATGTCGACCTAATGATTACCTACAGGCAGGTCTCTGGAATTAATCTGATTTAAGGAGACAAATTCATTAGTACCTAAGACCCCCAGTTCATACTATAGTAAGGAGTCTGAATAATTCTGAACCTATTAAAGAAGAAAAGCCCAGTACTGAGCAGAGCACAATGAGTACAAGTCCTATATGCAAGTCTAAAGAATGTTTACCCAGCCCCAAGCTTGGATTTCCCCTGTTCAATACCTCTCACTTGCTTTTCTACTTGATTGTAGGGTCTATTTAATTTTCTCACCAAAAGCATTACATTAATTATTTAATTACAAAATTAATTACATTAATTATATTACATTATTGTTATCTAATCTAATTCCAGTTGTCACCTCTTAACATGAGATTAGAAGGGAAGGACGTCATAAATGCAGATCTAATGTTACCCACAAAGTAAACAGAGTTCCTAGAGAATTCCTCTTGGGACTCTCATTTACGTACAGCTTCAACCTTTACCAGTGTTGTGTAAAACAGCCATGAAGACAGCAGATTTCACACCCCAGGTCACTGGCTAATGACAGTAATAGAAAGAGTAGTTATCTAAGTTGCAAGGCAGCCCTGCACCAGCCAGCTTGGTCATCATCATAGCTCAGGGTGATTGAGTAGGTTATTATTAATCATATTCTGCAGAAGGGAACACTGAGAAATTATGCAATTGCCTAAGGCCATATATTTATTAAGTGACATAAACGCAATTATAACCCAGGCCATTGTCTACAAGCTTTTGATCCTCTGTGTTCCCTGCTTATATACATCTTGACTCTATTAAATCATATTGCTTTATTTTCCTCTTTGTTAAAGGACAACATCTTAGATGAACATCTGGATGCAATATTCTTTCAGAGCTCGTTTATTAGAATGAGGAGGTTAGTCATCAGTTAACCCCCTGGATTGCCTCTCAGGAAGAAAAGGGAGGACAGTGCAGGTCTATAGAAGGGACAGAAGGGTTATCTTGTGCCATTCTGTAGCATAAGTTGTTTTCAGTCAGGGGAAGCTGTTGGAGCAGCCCTATTACACTTCAAGCACCAGCTATTTCTAGACTCCAGGCCGGAGGCATCAGTCACGGGGGTTATGTTTTTGTCATAACCCTGATCAGGAATCAGTAGATGGGGAAGATCAGGAAGTCTGGATTGCAGCATATTTTCAGGGACAAAGACCTGGATGTAGAAGAGGGGCAGGAAACATCAGTCCCTTGACAGATGTTGCAGGCAACAGCATGGCAATGTTTGCAATCAAAGATAGCTCTGACAACGGGCTTGCAGGATGGGACAGCTGGCTATGTGCAGATGAGCAGGACAAAAGGAAAAGAGCTGAGGCCCAGATCTTTGTCTAAAGCTGTTCGTATGTCATTAAAGCTAATATAACCGTGCTGCTAGGTGTCACAGCCAGGACTGCAGCCTAGCCTTTTGGCTACAGAGTCTTAGACACTCAATGGTCCAAGACATACTTGGACCTAAGTGACAAGCCAATTGAGGGCTTTGTAAGAAATGAGGGAGAGAGGCAAGGGTACTTGGAGAAGAGAAAGTAAGTGATAGAAACAAAAAACGTAACATCCAAATGGTGAAGGCAAATGATCACATTTTGTTTTGCTTGATTAGAAAACCTAGAATCAGCCTGATCAGGATGCCTGAACAGCACCCTTAGGGCGTGGTATCTCATGCTCTCTCACCTCTGATTTCTGCCATTTTGGCTTCTCCATCCCCTAGCAGCAGCTGCAACAGGCCGCCAGCTGGACAGCGGTATCCAGGACTTGCTTCCCAACCATGTCTTCCTGTGAGAAACAGCTGAGCCTGTCCTCTCAGGGAAGGAGTTTTGTGTTGAAACAGCACAGCCATTGCCTGCTGTTCCCCCAGTAGGAGGGATTGAAGTTGGTCTGCCATTGAGCCACACTCCAGCACTCTTTTATATTTTCGCGTTAGAGCATTTATAACCAGCAGTCCGAATTCACCTTCATAACTTGGCCCCGCCTCAAGCTACTCTGGCTTCGGTGTGCCTCTGCTTTGGTACGAACTGAATCTTTTTGATCAGGCATTGATCCACAAAGAGTTCATTTATAGCTGAGCCTCAGTTACGTTTTCACTGCTGTAGCAAAATACTCAACATAAATAATTCAAAGGAAGAAAGGTCTATATTATTGGTGGTTTTGGGGGGACTCAGTTCCTCATGGCAGGGAAGGCATGGTGGGACAGCTCAGTTCAGATTCTGGCCAGTAGGTGGGGAGGGGAGAGATGGGGAGAGAGAAGTAGAGACATATGCCCTCAAAGACTCATCCCTGTGTGAACTTCTTCTTCCTGCTAGGCCCCACCTCTCAAGGTTTCAATATTTCCCCCAAATAGCACCCCCAGCTGGGAACCAAGGATCCAAAATATTAGCCCGTGGGAGTGTCTTCGTGAGGGTTTCTATTGCTGCAACCAAACACCGTGACCAAAAAGGAAGTTGGGGAGGAAAGGGTTTATTCAGCTTATACTTCCGCATTGCTGTTCATTATTGAAGGAAGTCAGGACAGGAACACAAACAGGACAGGAACCTGAAGGCAGGAGCTGATGCCGCGGTCATGGAGGGGTGATGCTTACTGGCTTGCTTCTCATAGCTTGCTCAGCTTGCTTTCTTACAGAACCCAGGACCAGTAAATAAATTTAAAAATAAAATAAAAATTAAAAAATTTTAAAAAATGACAATCAGGAGCCTGCATGGGTCGAACCTAGGCACTCTGCATGTATGTTACAGTTGTATAGCTTGCTCCTCTTGTGGGCCTCCTAACAATGGGAACAGGGCTATCTACAACTCTTTTACTGGCTTTTGGGGACCCTACTGGGTCACTTTGCCCATCCTAAATACAAGGGGAGGTGCTTAGTCTTACTGCAACTTAATCTGCCATGTTTTGTTGATACTCATGGGAGACCTGCCCTTTCCTGAACAGAAATGGAGGAGGGGACTGGGGGGGAACATGGGGGGTAAGAGGAGAGGGACTGGGAGGAAAGAGAGAGGGGAAACTGTGACCAGGATGTAAAAAAAAAAAGCCCAGGACCACCAGTCCAGAGATGGCACCATCTACAATGGGCTGGGGCCTCCCCCATTGATCACTAATTGAGAAAATACCCTACAGCTGGATCTCTTGGAGGCATTTCCTCAACAGAGGCTCTTTCCTCTGATGACTCTAGCTTGTGTCAAGCTGACACACAAAACTAGCCAGTACAACTGACCCCTTGTCAACTTGAGACACAAACATCACTATTAAGCCACAATCCTTCATTTTTATTCATCCTCAAGATCTTAAAAAACTTTAGAAGTCCCACAGTCTTTATAAATTCAAACACATTAAAATTTCAGTCCCTTTAAAATAGCCGATCACTTTTAAAATCCTAAAGTCTTTGAAAATTCAAAGTCTTTCAACTGTGGGCTTCAGTAAAATACTTTTTACTTCAAAAGGGAAAAATCAGAGCACAGTCACAATCAAATAAAGAAAAACAAAATTCCAACCTCCAGTGGCTGGGATCTACTCACAATTTTCTGGACTCCTCCAAAGGGCTTGGGTTACTTCTCCAACTCTGCCCTCTACAGCACACAGCTTGTCTTCTAAGGTCTGGCTGGCTCCACTCCACTGCTGCTGCTGTTCTTGGTGGTCTTCCCATGGTACTGGCATCTCCAAAGTGCTAGGGTCTTCTGATGCGACTGGGCTGCACTTTCACCAATAGCCTCTTATAGGCTCTCTTCATTGTACCAAGCTTCAACATCTCTGCATGAACCCTTCAGACTTGGGCCTTCAACTGTTACTGAGGCTGTACCTTCACCAATGGCCTCTCCTGGCCTCTTACAGTGCCAAGCCTCAGTTGCTTTCCATGACCCCTTCATGCCTTCAAGACCAGTACCACATGGGTGACTCTTACACATTACCAAGTCTAGCTGCTAGCATGAGGTACAATCTTGGCTGCCTCTGGAACACAGCTTGCCTGTGCTCTCAGAAAACACTTCCAGAAGATTTCACCTTCTGAAAGTGATGCTGGTCTCTTCTTAATCACCACTAATTTATTAGCTTCAGCTGACCAGCATCAATTGTCCCAGTAACACAGGGGTTTCACTTTAGTGGTTCTGGTGTCTTGTTAATCCCAGCTGATTCTTCAGCCCAATCTAACAGGACCAGAGGATCTTAATTCAAAATAGCAAATGGCCCTGATGGAGTCTTTAAACTTCCCTCTGAAATTTCACAAATCAGGCCTCCATCTTCTGCACTGCTCTCAACATTCTGATCTTCCAAGGTCCCACAGAACATCCCACAGAGCTCTTAACACTCAATGGTTCTTCTAGCCCGAAGTTCCAAAGTCCTTCCACAATCTTCCCCAAAACATGGTCATGTCTGTCACAACAATACCCCACTATGCTGGTACCAGTTTGTCTTAGGGTTTCTATTACTGTAATCAAACACCATGACCGAAAAGCAAGTTGGGAAGGAAAGGGTTTATTTGGCTTACACTTTCACATTGCTGTTCGTCACTGAAGGATACCAGGACAGGAACTCAAACAGGGCAGGATCCTGGAGGTAGGAGCTGATGCAGAGGCCATAGGGTGCTGCTTACTGGTTTGCTTCCCCTGGCTTGTTCAGTCTGCTTTCTTATAGAACCCAGGACCACCAGCCCAGGGATGACACCACCCACCATGGCCTGGGGCCTCCCCCATTGATCACTAAATGAGAAAATGCCTTACAGCTGGATCTCATGGAGGCATTTCCTCAACTGAGGCTCCTTCCTCTCGGATGACTCTAGTTTGTGTCAAATTGACACACAAAATCAGCCAGTACAGGTAGATACTTCAGACTCAAAATCTAACACTGCCTCTTTTGGGTTGTCACTTCATTGCCTTGAGTTCACTTAATTAGAGTGACTATAGTTGTGGTAAAACACCGTGACCAGAAGCAACTCGGGGAGGAAATGGTTTGTTTGGCTTACACTTCCTCATAGTCCACCATTGAAGGAAGTCGGGACTGAACCCAAACAGGACAGGAATCCAAAGGCGGGAGCCGATGCAGAGGCCATGAAAGGTGCTGCTTACTGGCTTGCTCCCTGTGGTTTGTTCAGCCTGCTTTCTTATAGAACCCAGGACCACCAGCCAGGGATGGCAGCATCTACAATGATGTGGGCCATCCACGTCAATCACTAATTAAGAATACGCCCTACAAGTTTGCCTGTAGCTTGATCTTATGCAAGCATTTCCTCAGCTGAGGTTCCCTCCTCTCAGATGACTCCAGCCTGTGTCAAGTTAAGATAAAACTAGCCAGCCTACATGTGCATATACAATAAAGTTTTCCCCTCCCACTAATCTGTCTTTTGCAGAGTCCCAAGCACTGAACCACCACACACACACACACACACACACACACACACACACACACACACTCACTCTACTCACACACACTTGCCAGGATTATTGCATGTTCACAACATGTGTTCAATAAACGCTGGTGGGTTTTTCATGCTCAAGAAATAGAAGTCCTTGGAAGGGACTTCATATCAAATATCAAACTAGATTCATTTCTAGCTTCTTTTTGTAAAGGCAATTTCAACGTTCTCTTCAGCAGCCCATGAAGCAATTGGCTGAGTGGGTAAATTTTGTTAGGCTTGGTTTGGTTTGTGTGTGTGTGTACTATGCTAGAGCCTTGAGTATTCTAGGGAAGCATTCTACCACTGCCCTATTTTTGCATAATTTATATTTCACATTTACTAATGTGTAGACATTGAAACTGTTCCTATTTCACAGACGAAGAAACCAAGACTCAGAGACATGAGGTAACTTCCTGACATTTACACTGCCTGTGTGGTGAACCATCATCTTACCTCCCTGGGGATGATGTTAAAGACAGGGACAAAGGAGAAGATGAGAAAGGAGGTCANGGCGAAGAATCGATAGAAATGGGCTCATTGAACAATGACTTATAATCTATTAAGTGGGTACTCAGATATTTGCCAAATCAATAATTGACATGGAATCCAATGAACAGCTGATAGACCGGTCCTCCCTCTGGCCACACCTCTTCAGCCATCCGAATATTATGGAGAAAGGACAGCCTTTTGTCCCATCNAGAATTTTGACAACACAGATTTCCCACTCATTTAATTTTTTTATTTTTTTTAACATCTGGACCACAGTTTTCCCTCCCTCCTCTCACCCCAGTCCTTCTCTTCTCCTCTTCTCCCCACTCCCCATTCATGCCTCCTTTTCTCTTCAAAAAAGGGCGGGCCTTCCATGGATATCAACCAGCCATGGTTTATCAAGTTGCAGTGAGAGTAGGCACCTCCTCTTCTATTGGGGCTGGTCAAGGCAACCCAGTAGGAGGAAAAGGTCCCAAAAGCAGGTAACAGAGTCATTGGCAGCCCCTGCTCCCACTGTTAGGAGTCCCACAAGAAGACCAAGCTACATAACTGTAAATACATGCAGAGTGCCTAGGTCAGTTCCATGCAGGTTTCTGGTTGTAGGGTCAATCTCTGTGATCCCTATGAGCCCAGGTTAGTGGGTTTTCTTGTGATGACCTTGAGCCCTCTGACTCCTACAATCCTTCTTCCCCTCTTCCANAGGATTCCCNGAGCTCCCCCTAATGTTTAGCTGTGAGTCTCTGCATCTGTTTCCATCAGTTGCTGGATGAAGCCTCTCTCCATCCATTTAATTTTAAGGCATCTTCTATCAGGGGACAGCATGAAATTGCTGTGTTACATTATGTTTTGTGTTTTTCTCTTCTTCTCCTCGAGTGTAACCTGGATGACAGACCAGCTGGACAAGTAGATTAAAATGTTCCCCCTCCTCTCCAGTTATCCAGCTCTACAGCGTTGTTCTGTAAACAAGGTCAGATGGAGTATTTGTGCAGGGAAATCTCTTGGAACAAAATGTGATCCCTTCTGCAACCATTCTGCCCNGAAGCACATTNATAAGAAAGTAGGTCCCACTTTGTTCCTTTCCAATTCTCATTTCTATCAGTCAAGCACAGAGCTCTGGAAGATTAGATTATTTTAAACTATTTGAATGTCATTTGCTGACACTCCGTGCTATTTTTCCAGGGCCAAATGGCTCAGGATCATTCAGATTATAGAATTTCCATTTGTGGTTAAGTAAAGTCTTTTGTGTCCTTGACCATGTAATTAAAACAAATGAGGCCATGACCCCAGACTGCCATCTGAGGAACCCATATAAATGTTAATAGAGATCTCTTGAGTTATTTCTAGTTCTGAAGGGTAATTTCAGACAAAATATCACTTTGCNTATAGCCCAGAGGCGTCCATCAAATTCCCATTAGACCACAATCTGGCTAAGTAAATTCTGTTAGAAATGATTGGAGTTTTGAAGGACTGAGATGGCAACTTCACCAAAAGAAGTGGTCCTCACTCTTGTAGGGTCTTAGANGGAGAAAAGGATGATTAAGTGGGCAGCATCAGGAGTAGGATTGGGCAACCAGGTCTCCTGCCTAGGCCCCACTCTGGCTTCCCTCCAGCCAAACTGCTCTTCAGAGACTGAGAAGACCATCATACAAAGGTGATCTTCGCCCCTGAAGTCAAGCCCTGGCCTCCAGACCATCTCCAAATGGTCTCGGAGCTAACATCAGGCTTGCCTTGATCCCATTTGGTTTTGCTCCCCAAAGGAAGTCATGCACGGCCTTAGTCCTGAGAGATGGCNGACGGCCGCAAGACAGACCTTGTGGGTTGGGGCCCTCATGTACTCTCACATCTGTCCAGATGTGCAAGGAAGACAGAGATAGGCTTACAACGGCAAAGGGAAGTAAATTAGTTGGACCCCCTCAAATTTGTAGAATAATTGACTTAATTTTATTTGTGTAGCAGCTAGGACACTAGCTCTCTGGTGGTCAGGGTTCTACAAACCCACCTTTCGAATAACTGACGTGCAAATGAAAGATCCACCCATTTACACTAAGAGCCGAATCTGCCAGGCGGACTGGGCTGCTTATAGCTGTTCATGTTTGATCCCCACAGGAAACTCCACATAGAAAGCCACAGCTAAGTAGGAAGCTTTCGTAAAAACCATAGATGCAGAGCTAGGAATGGTCAGAGCAAGGTCCATGCATCAGATGTTTGCACTGAGTCAGCCAGCTCCAGGTTTAAGGATGCACCTGCTAAGTGGGCCTTGTACCCATGATGCAGCTTGCTGGGATAGTCTCTGAAGAGCAGCGCTAACCACTCATGGACAGTGCTTNAACTGGGAGATCCTCTACACAGTATCTCCATTTGCCTTGTGGATCAAAAACTCTGTGTACAAGCATATTCATTGCACCAACAGTCAACTATTTTTTGTTTGTTTGTTTGCTTGTTTGTTTGTTGTTGTTTTCCTTCTTGAAATTATACCTCTCAGGGTGAAAGTTTTGAAAAGAAATTCTCAATTCATNGTTGGTTAGATTAAATGCCACTGACAAGCCTGAAAGAGAGTTTCAGAGTCCACAGACTATGAGAAGAGGGGCTCATAGCTTTGTAAATATTTTGAAAGTTATTTCTGCCCCCTAGAAGGGACATGGGATAGGAAAGGTAACACAGGACGGTTTTCAGTTTTACTGTAGGNACACCCCAGTATTTTCCTATTCAGCTCCTTCGCTTATGATATGGAATGACGGGTCACTGTAAATAATGTTTGTTTTCTTTATCTATACTCAGGATTTGAAATCAGGGACACAACAGGAGTCAGGCTTCCCANGGTTCCNTTCCTTCNGGTACCTCCNTCCATCACTGTCTTTTCCACTTCTCTGGTCACCAACAAACTAAGGAGCCATTCTGCAATATTCTCATCTCATAGAAAGGCAATAAAAAAATCTGGCAAATTAGCACTTAGCGAGGGATGTT
>LZPO01066388.1:100313-111823 GCA_001675575.1 Neotoma lepida | reverse complement strand
GCATTGACCACAGCACTAGGCAACTTCTGATCATGAACCTAACCATTAGATACAACTGATGACAGTGTCCCAACAGTTATAGAAAACAGACAGCGACAACAAGAGTAACAACAAACATTTACAAAAATACAATCACATTACTGCTTAACCATAATAGATAATTGCAAAAAAAATAGTAAAATATGAGTTGTTGCAGAATTCTCTGTAGATATAGTGGAGGCTGGGATGGGAGTAAGACTCTGCACAGCCTTCTCTAAAGTTGATAGACTATGTGCATGTTACTGTAAAGTGCGGACCCAGTACAAGAATCATTAGTGAAAACAGTGGAAGGTGGCTGGTTGTGAAAGACGGAAGCTGTGCATGCATGAACTATAGTTTGGGTGTGAGCTTGCTAGCCCGAAACCGTGTGGGTTTATTGTTCTAATAAGTACTCTTCTGCACTGGTTTTTGTCCATATGTAGCCAAATCAGTTCGCTGGAGTCTAACTTCACGCTCCNTGTCTAAAAGCAAACAGTCTCAGCACTTTCCTCCTTACACACCCTGCAATTTGGCGCCCTTTATCCCCTGTAATCCAGAAACACTGTATCTGGGGCAGCGAATCCCCCAGGGCTAGGATGACTCCGAAGGACAATGTCCAATGTTTCTGGGTTGCTGCACACAAAGGCTGAGGTATCCCTGGCAGTATGACTGAAGGAGGAACTTGTGTAACAACCCCAAGATGCTTTGCATTAAGAGACGAACACTTCCAATAAGAGGCTAANNGTTNAAGGGACAGGGCTCTTCAGTTGCCACTGATAACCGTAAATATGTGTTCTAAGTGAAAACGCAAATACAAAGCTATGGAATGTTTAGCGGTTCGGGCTTTCCAAACATGGGGAGCAGCCTCTTGGGAGTCATAATCGTTCACATTCTCTCTTAGATTCATTTGCACTTCTTTGCTGTTTACGTGCACGGACCTACCTGGCTTCCCATAATAAGCATTTCCCTCTGCACTTATCCCTTAGTTACACACCAGCTGCCTCACCTGAAATTTGAGGACCAGGGAGAGGCTGCTCCAATCAAATGCACAAAAGCCCAGAGCCAGAGAATTCTCTGAAGACAAAGGCTTTTAATCCAGTTGAAACAGAGATCTGCCTCGGGAGGCAGGAGGGTCAACTGCTAACCACTGCCCCACCCCACCCCCCTCAGGCCCGGGGTAACCCAATTCCTTATGTCCTAGGCAACAGAAATTCCAGTAGCGCTGTCTTTAGCCAGGTGGCTTGTGCTGGCCCTAAAACCAGCAGTCTCTGGGTGGGGCTGGAAGTTCACCTGGAGAGAGCACAAGCATGCGCCAGGGCTTTGCCAGGCCCACCGCACCCCCACATCCACCAAGGCACCCCTTGGGCTAGGTCTAGTGCACCATGGCTCAGCTTAAGGCTCCTTCTCTTTCATCCCACACNCCCAGGCTTTCCCTGAGCCAAGATGATAGTGTGGTGGTTGTGTNAGTCAATATTGTNAACTGGGTGCTGCTGGGGTGGGGGTGAGGGTGGAGCTGTCTGTAATCCTATTCCCAGAGAAGTGTGCAGTGATGTGTCTGTGTACTCATCAGACAACAGAAGCCAAAGGATCTGAACTCAGTTANCAGCTTTATTTCCAGACTTACCTGAGTCCTGTCACCAACCAGTCACTTCCCGTCATACCGGGAAAGTGCCAAGGTTGTTCGGGTAAGGAATGCTGAAATCACTTAAGCTTTTTGAGCCTCTGTGGCTTGCAATTATAACTAAGGAGACTTAGGCAGATCTCTGTGAGTTGGAGGCCAGCCTGGTCAACATAGTGAGTTAGGCTATGTAGAGAGACCCCTTCTCAAAAAAAACAAAANAAAAGAAAAATGAGGGGAACTAGACTGTGATGAGTAATCATGATGACTGCTGAGTTTTAAATATTTTTACAGGAANTTTTTTTATTTTAGTGAAGCCTGCCAGTAAAGCCCAAAAATATGGCTATGACATTCATTTGATTATAGTCATTGCTACTAAGGGAAGTTGCTAAGCTTCAGTATTAACTTGGGGACCTAAAGATGGCTAATCATTTTGAGCACTTGAGAGACATTGGGACCTGCTGTGAATTAATTCATTTTGTGTTGGTTGTAAAAGTCATACAAAAAGTCTCTTTTTGTAAGAAAACNGAAGCATAGAGACATTAATAACTGGTCCAAAGTCACATAGTAAGCCAGAAACAGAATGAAGAGCCCGTAAGTCTTGGTGTTTATTCACTGTGTTTAGATAAATGTCTAGCTTCTGCTGTTTCTAGTGTTCTTAGCTTGTAATTCTATGTTTACTTCCATGTAGGTATTCCTCAGTTTTCTACATGTTCATAAATACTTGAGCCTCCACCCATGAGAAACTGGGTTTCATAGCTACCTCTGGATGTGTAAAGTGAGGGGNAATAGCCAATGTGTGACTAATANGCCCCTTAAAACAGACNCTCTGACAAGCCGCAAGGANCAGAGACAACTTGGGTGTTNNGGGTCCTGGTGAGTGAGCACTCTGAAGATACAGGTTTGAATGTGGAGCTTTCTCTAAGCCATGTCACAGGCCGAGAATGGATGTGCGCCAAGGAGGTCAGAGCTATGTGGAAGAAAAGGAAGTAAGTCTTGCCTGCTGTGCAACCCTGTCTCTTATACACATCTGATGTGCGCCAAGGAGGTCAGAGCTATGTGGAAGAAAAGGAAGTAAGTCTTGCCTGCTGTGCAACCCCGGGCAAGCTGTTTGCCCCACTGACCCTGCATTGGCTTCTTGGAGTGGGGATGCTCGGACACCTTACAGGAGTGCAGTGAGGGCTGAGCAGGATAGCAGAGCAAAGTCTCATCCTCAAGGTGGATCCACGGCTGGGCAGCATTGGGGAGCACATTAGAAAGGCCTTCTTGGTAAAATGGCACCATCAGCAGGCGAGCAGTAAGCTCCAGGGAGCTCTGCTCCAAAATCACTAAATGAATGTAGCCTGCTATAATTGAGGCTCCATTTTTTTTTTCATACACTGCCAAAGACAACATGGCTCTGGGGCTTCATACTCAGACCAGAGTGGGGTCCTATGCCAACCATCCGAGTGGGTTATGTCCACAGATCAGTTCCTTCTGCTCAGTAAGGGACTGGGTGAGAGAGCCACTGCCCTATAAAATCAGGAGAGCCAGTAAAATGTAAACCCACCTGTACAAAACAGTCTCGGCCCCGCCTGGGAAAGATTGCTGAACTTGGGTCTGAATGTGAGGAGCAACCAAAGGATTTGAAGTCTCTCCTGCTCAGAGTGCCTGAGGGCGACCACAAAAGAAAGCACCTCAGAATNAAGGGCTCCTCGGCCTCAGTCTGTCTCGTGAAATTCCTGTTAGGTATGAAAGACACACAGTAGGTGCTTCCCAGACACCCATTAAACTGAGCTGAGTGCTGTATCAGCTTCCTGATTGCTATGAGGTTTTTATAACATTTAGGAACCTGTCAGGATTGGGAGGATTAGAAAGACTGTAAAAACTTCTTGACTTTGGCTACCTTAACTCTGTTTTCTGCACACACACAAGCAAACACACAAGCACACACACACACACACTACAGACACACACTTATAGACACATGCATACACCACTCATGTACACACATGCATGCAAATGNACACACAGAGATACTCACANAACACACAGGTACATACACATAACCACACACACACATAAATTAACACATACTCTCACACACAAACACCATACACATATATGCACACACACATGCACATATACATACATATGCACATATACACACACATACCCACACTCACACTCATTCACACACACACACTCACACTCATTCACACACACATACCATTGTTCCTTCTTTTCCGTCTGACTTTTGTTGTCTCCATTTGCCATAACCTTGGCCAAAAGGTAACCATGAGAACACATTTTGATAACTTGCCATAATGTCGTAACAGAAGTGGAATAATTCCATTTGTCAATCACTATTTGCAAAAACATCCTTTGCATTTCAAAAGTATTTTAAATAGATGTGCTAAGTTTGATTGATGTAACAATCAGTTCCAGAAAGTCCATGACTAAGAATAAAAAACTAAAATGTGTGACTATATTATTAGTGCCCAGATTTAAATCACTCTGTATTGTTCTGAAAATCCAAAGGTCAGGGATCTATACAGAGCATCAGTGCAGCAAAAAGAGAAAAAATCTTCCAACTGGCGAGTGTGTCAACGGGAGGACAATCACGTTGGATCTGTGTGCTCCTCTGGAATGGTGGTATTTTATATTTTATCTTTGCATAGACACAAAAGTGAAAAACAAGGTGTCTGAAGAGCAGCTGCCCCTCCCCCCTGAGAAGCTGGGATCTAGTTGCTGAATCCAGACCCTCCCAGGCCAGAAGCACTGGAGCCGGGGTAGAACCACGCACAAGTCCTGGGATTCGTTTGTGTTTCTCAAAGGTGCCCTGGGAATTGCTTCTGTTCTCCCTCAGTGGTAAGGTTACATAAAACACTGTTGGGTAACAATGGAACATCTGGCAGAAGGTGCCAATCTACTCACATTGACATTATACCCTCTTCTATATTTAACCTAGGATTTAAGCACAGCTGTCCGTGGAGGAGTCCCCAGGGTCTTTTCATAGGAGAAGCAAGGAAAGACCCATCAGCTTGGCTCTAGGACAAGAAGCAGCTTCGGTGAAGGAGGCAGGCGTAACACTGAATAATGAGTTTTCAGAGCACTCCTCCATCCAGGCGTCATGAGTCTACCTGAGTCTGAATCTCAGGGAGACAAGGCTGCCAAAAACAATTTGCCAGAGGCCAGGCGCTGTGAAGACGAGGCACTGACGTGCTAGCTGACATGTGGTGGGTGTGGGTGGGGGATAGGCAGAGTCCCTGCACAGGCCTGACAACAGCTGAAGGAGCCTACTTCCTAGGGCCAGTGAGAACAGTACTGTAAGCAACTGTGTGTGTTATCTTCGGTAGCTATCAGTGGATGAGGCACTAAAAATCTCCCAATGAGCCACAAGATAAAAGGGAAAGAATGGCAAATGTCACACCACAGCTAAGGACAGACCACGTTGCACCAGTGACAGACCCTGGGGATTCTCAGAACTATTGGAGGTAGGACTTGGGCTTAGGGGAAGAGTCTAAAGGCAAATTTGAATCTTAGGATTTTGTGAGTGCACGAATGAACTTTTGCTCTTTTCTCCCCCAAACCCCAGTTCAGTGGGATATGGGAAACAAAGGACAAGTAGAAACATTTAAGTTTGTGGAAACATGAGCTGTCACCAAGACACTGAGCCATCTGTATTTACAGAACATCCAAACAGGACACTTTATAACCAGAACCGCCTCTCAGTTGGCAACACTCATCACCTAAGAATCAAGTCACCCCTTACCTCAGCCCAGTGGTTCTCACCCTTTGGGGTCACATATCAGATATCCTGCATATCAGATACTTACATTACGATCCACAACAGTAGCAAAACTACAGCAATGAAGTAGGAACAAAATAATTTTATGATGGTGGGGGTCAGCACAACATGAGGAACTGTATTAAAGGGTCACAGGATTAGGAAGCGTTGAGAATCATTGCCTTTAATCATTAGCCAACCTCTATATGACCATGTGGCCTGTTTGTTATCTACTCCGTGCACAGCCTCAGACAGGATACTGACTTGGTCACCTTCCCCATTGCTGTGACAGAGTAAACAACCTAAGAAAGGAAGGGCTTATGATTNACAGCTCAAGGCTGCAGTCCATCACAGCAGGGATGCCCTGGTGGTAGGAGGTTGAGGGAGCTGGTCATATTGCCTCTACAGGGAAGCAGCAATGGGAGGAGAAGGTTGGTTTTCACCTCACTTCCTCCTTTTCATGGAGCCCAGAACTCCAGCCTAGGGAATGGTGCTGCCCACTTTGGGGACAGATCTTCTCACCTCAGTTAACCTAATCTTGATAATCCCACACAGGCATGCCCAGAATCCTAGGTATTTCTAGATCCTGTCAATTTGATAGTATTAACCATCATACTAATCTTATATAAAATAGAAATAATACTATTCTACCTCTCAAAGTATGAAGTCAAGAGGCTATACTGAAGATGCTTGCATGGGGGCAGTCATACAGACCATGTGACCCTTTTAGCTGGTCACAGCTGATTAAGCNCCAAATGGGAAACTGGGCCACCAGTCAGATTTTCTTTCATGGAATTTGAAACTTGAGAGACATTTAGAGAACCAATCTGGAAATGAGTGGCACCATGGGGTCCAGGCAACATTTTAGGATAGCCATGATGGGTACAAACAAGTAAGTGAGNAGAGAAACTGTCTGAACAAAGAAAGAATTGGCCAGGTAAAGAGGAGCAGGTAAGATGTCATGGAGCCCCCAAAGGAGAAAGAGATGGAAGTAAGCCTCTAGTGACTGTCCAGTTCCCATAAGCTTAGCTACACTTTCTATATTAGGTGTGGAATTCTTCTGCATTTTTATAGGATAAGCCCACCCCTCTCTAGTAACTTTAAAGGGTTTGTTCCTTGAAGAAAAACAGAAAATTGTAAAATGAAAAATAGCATGTCTTAGGGTTTTTATTGCTGTGAAGAGACACTATGACCATGGCAACTCTTATAAGGAAAACATTTAATTGAGGGGGCTCTCTTACAGTTTCAGAGGTTCAGTCCATTATCATCATGGTGGGGAGCATGGCAGCGCGCAGACAGACGTGGTGCTGGAGCTGAGAGTCCTGCATCTTGAAAGCAACAGGAAGTTGACTCAGACACTGGGGTGTGTCCTGAGCATAGGACACCTCAAAGCCTGCCCCCACAGTGACACACTTCCTCCAACAAGGCCATACCCACTCCAACAAAGCCACATCTCCTAATAGTGCCACTCCCTATGAGATGGGAGCCAAATACATTCAAACTACCCCACCATACAAATGCAGCAATAGCTTTGTCCAATTTTCACTTCAAACNTAGTAATTAGGAAGAAGAATGAAGCAATTTGACNTTTCAGGGAAGAGCAACCTCATGAACCTTCCACACCCTGGAGAGTGGCAAACTCTCATAAACTAGGTATCGGGACTTAGGATCAGCTATTGTACATCCTGTGTGGAAAATGCTCAGTCTTGATAAAGGCTTGTATCCAGCCAAATTCTTTTGGCTCTGTGCCAAGATCTAAATTCAACCCGGTTGAAAAGCGAACTGCAAGTGTTGTAGTCCACCTGACTGCTAAGGCTGGAACCATATCTAGCTTAGACATCTGTCTTTTTCATAGCTAGCTCCTTGCCTTGTGGTGGCTTCATTGTCAGGTGGGCAGTCCACACCATGGTAAGATGCCAGGCGCTGCAGCTTAATTCCTAGTGTGTCTTTGTCTGTGGTCTCAGGAATTGTTTTGATTGGCCTAACTTGGGTCTTATGNCTGCACCTGAGCTATCACTATTGCCAAGGGAATGCAATCTTTTCTTTGCCTGGGTGGGTGATGATTTCTCTACAGTGAGTGGATATTGGATTGGCTTCAAAAGTTCACAGAGATGGAAAAGAAAAGTTCTGGAGAAGAAAAGTCTACAGTGTTCCAACCACAGANTGGGGAAGCCATGCTGAGGGACTTTTCCAGTCTTCTGAGGCCTTCTTATTATGAGCACAGAAGAACAAATAAACCTTCTTTAGAAGGAAAGCCCTTTTTATTTTAAAACAAGCAGAGCCACCAAAAGACNAGCGCATGTCCCTTGCCTCACTGCATCTTTGGTTAAGCCTCTACCACCCAGGGAGGCCAGAATCAATGGATGAGTCACTGTCCCCAGNCCCAGCTCCCTAAGTNACCCCTACTCCACCCAGAACATTTTGATTTTCTCACAGTTTCCTAGGATCTTCTGGGCCAGACAGAGGGCTGCAGGTACTAGGGAAGACAGGTGTCTTCAGTAGTAAGAGACCCTNTCCTGGAACAGGACTAGCAGAAGACCTGGGCAGGATGCGTAGAGGACGAATGGATTTTGAAGTCCCTGNTGTAGTTAAAATCTGCTTGTTTGTTTGTTTTCCGGTGACCTGGGTCAAAGAGCTTCACACACCCTACCTACTACTGTGCTTTACTTCAGCCTTTAAAGTCAGATTCTTCATTATAAAAAGCAGATTTATGCATAACTTGCCCCCTCTTTACACTCCTCTGTTTAAAACATAAGCTGTAACATGAATTGCTAAACGGTCTTATTAATAAAAACCCCAAAGCCAGATATTGGGGTGAAAGCTGAAAGATCAGAGGAATAGAACAAGCCAGCCACAATTTCTTACCACTAGGAAATCCTCAGCCCAAGAGAGAGCTACTTCCTGTATACTCACGCCTATATACCTTTCTGTGNCCTGCCATCTTACTTCCTCTGTCTGCCCAGCTACATCACTTCCTCTTTCCACCCAGCTCTATCACTTCCTGTCTGTCTGTACAGACCTCCAGACCTCTGTAGTTAACTAGTGCTGGGATTAAAGGCATGTGCCACCACTGTCTCTGTTGCCAGTGTGGCCTTGAACTCACAGAGATCCCCATGAATCTCTGCCTCCCGAATGCTANGATTAAAGGCGTGTGCTACCACTGTCTGATCTCTATGTTTAATACAGTGGCTGGCTTTGTCCTCTGATCTCCAGGCAAGCTTTATTTGTTAGAGCACAAATAAAATATCACTACAATAAGCAAANACCTTTATCATCTTGTCCTGGAAAGCTCAGGTATGTCTTCCCGCTGGAAGCCTCTCCTCTGCCTTCCATCTCTTGCATGTCCCTAAGAGACAGCACCTATCACCACACTCCTGTTCTCACAGTACAAGGCCAGTGCTGGGGTGCCAAGGCTTTTCATGTTGTGGATGGCTATCTGGCTGTTCCACGATGTCTCAGAAGGGTCAGTAATGTCCTTAGCTTTGCTGTTCCCTAGCACCTCATACAGAGTTTGGTATAGAAAGTCAGGCATAAGTGTGGGGGAGTGAGTCCTGCAGAGCTTAGGAAGCTAAATATTACAGTAATGTCTATATTTTCATTGAGGTGTTTTATTAATTTCTTTTTCTTTCACTTCTAAGAGATCCTAAAAGCAAGAAGAATCTTTTTTTTTTCAGTATCACCTTGAGTAGCTGCTCCTGCTGTGAACAGTTCCAGACACTGCTCTGGAAAGCCAAGCATGTCCGCACTCAACAGGAACTGTTTCTGGGTAACTGTGGAGGATGGCAGGTCTGAGATCTGACAGTTCATGTCGGTGGAAACCCCACAGCAGCGCGGTTACTGACAGAATGCATTCGGTGTTTGAACACAATAGGAAACATTCATTAAATATTTCATGATCAATCTGCAGTTAATTTAAAAGCTTATNCAGTTGCGCTGTACAGAATTAAATGCAGCAGAAAAAATACACAATGATGAATAACAAACTGTAGTTAACTGTCAGTGCTCTGGAATATTATGATAGACAACAGGCCATTTGATNTTCCATCGTTTCTATTGGAAACTTTTAAGAGGTTTTTTGTTTTTGTTAATATGTTTGGGGAAAAAGAATACGAACCCCTTAATATAAGCAGTAATAACATAACAATATTTTTATATTATTTAATATATTTAATATTAATTAATATTTAATATATTTAATATTTAATATATTTAATATTTAATATTAACAATTAAAAAGCAATCACAAGAGAAGAGAGAAATGAACTCGAATGTGTTTGGGTATGCCTTCTTTCCTTACTGCCCGTACATAAGAGGACAGTGTTTCAGTTCACACATTTCTCAATAAATGTTTGTTGAACATGATTATGTTCTAGGAAACGTGTTCTCCAGCTGAAAAAGACAGTTCATGGACACATANGTAACTATCCCTTAGCATAACAAACCGAATCTCATTTTAAAAGGGGAGAATTCCATGTCCTATTTACTCCTTCAAATTATCATCTTGCCAGAGACCAAACTTAATGATTCTTGTACCCACAAGTCCTTCCTCTCTACAGTGAAGTTCTGCATAGATATCTATTTTATCTCATGTTCACAAAAACCCTTAGTGGTAGAGATGACTATTATCCATCTGATTTTGCAAATAGGAAGTGCAATGCACGGAAGGCAACTGGATTATCCAAGATGACACCAGTGATATTTTGTTGAGCCATGGGCTAGTACCAAGCCACCTGATTTTGAGCTTAGGTGGCCTCCTGGTTATTTTGCATTTAAACAGCAAGTCAGTCTGGTGTCACTAACAGCTGGCTTGAGGGAGCACCTCTGGTCAAGGCACATTATCAAGAATCTTTCTAAAATATGACCTCATCTTATATTTATGTAGGGCCATAAAGAAATTGAAGGATTGGGACTGTGATCCTTGGCAGCCATCCCTTCCTCCAATTGTATGTCATAAGACAGACACTTTTCCGTTCATGGAAGCCAGCCCANAAGAGATGGATGTGGATAAGCAACACTGTTGGTAAACTGGAAGTCTCTGAAGTCATGTCTCTATGGGCTTTAAACAGCCTCTCATCAAAAATGCACTAGACCTAAATCCTCGGGCACTGATTAAGAGCTCAATTGGTTCTCTAGAACCAGACACAGAAATCAATGACACATGCCCTTGAAGACTTTAAGNTTCNCCAAGTGAAGATTTTACTGGAGTGTCCCTCCGAGTGAGTCTGATATTTTGCATTCCTAAGTGATCTGTTAAGCTCTGGTGCAATAAAGATAGATGGAACTTAGTGGCTGGTGACAGGAGAGTCACCCCTTCTCTGTCCCTCCACACCCCCCAGCCCCGTCCTGGATTATGACTAAATGGCCTCTAATCGGTTTACGGGTCCCAAAGAAACATCCGTTACCCAAGCCATTAGTGTGTTAGTGGTTTATTTGGTGGGTCGATATCTGAGTTGGTGGTCTCTCGTAAATTCTAAAGAGTTGAGGAGAAGGAAGAAACTTCTCAAGGGTAAATGAAGTAATGGAGTGAATAGGGATGACAGTTAGCACCAGAAAGCCTGGCTCATTTCTTGTGCCCAGAGAGATGGGAGACAGGAAGAATGCCCCCTCTTTCAAGTCACAAGGTTGTGATAGCATGTAAGAGGACTTGAAAGTGCTAACAGAATTGCCTGTTTTGTTTTTCTTTTGAAGTTCACTGGCTTCATGGCGTAATGTACTATTGAGAGTCTATCACTAACGATGAAATCCAAAAATTGTATGGGAGCAAGGCATGATGGCTTGAGCCACTATTACCAGAACTTGGGCGCCTGAGGCAGAAGGACCACGAAGAGTTTGAGGCTAGCCTAAACTATAGAGTGAGGCTATCTTAGGNAAAAAAAAACAAAACAAAACAGGATGGCTGAATGGCTCAGAGGTTAAGAGCACTGGCTGGGGCTGGCCTTCCAAAGGACCTGTGCTCAATCCCAGCACCCACATGACAGCTCCCAACTCCAGCTGTAACTCCAGTTTCAGGGATCTGATGCCCTCGTCTGCTCTGTGGGATTCTGCACACACATGGGGCACATAAATTCACACAACCACACACAGGCACACATAAAAAGATAAATA
>LZPO01066388.1:83646-99862 GCA_001675575.1 Neotoma lepida | reverse complement strand
AGCATTACACCTGCAAAAAAAAATCACAGAAATAATACGGAGAGTTCCTATAAACCCCATGCCCAGTTTCTCCTATGCATGTGTGTGATACATGCTTGTGTTTGCTTTGTGTAAAGNGGGCGGGCATCAGTGTATCAGTGCTCTCCCTCTATTGCTATCTGTCTTATTGCCTTGAGACAGGGTTTCTCACAGAACTAGAAGTTCATCATTTTGGCTGGGCTGGCCAGCCAGCAAGCTTGGAGGATCTGCCTGTCTCCATCCATCCAACAGCGGAGTTACAGAGGCACGCATCCACGCCTGCATCCACGCCTGCATCCACGCCTGCATCCACGCCTGCATCCAGGCCTGGCTTTCCATGTGGATGCTGAAAACTCAAACACAGGTCCCCATGCTTCACAGTAAGCACTCTTAGCCACTCAGCCACCTCCACAGCCCTCTCCTGTGACTCATACATTACATTACTAATGCATACTTTTCACATTTAAGTGAATTTTCACACATTATTACTAGCTAAAACCCAGAGCTTCCTTAATACTTTATTCATATTTTCTTTGTAACTAATATCCTTTTTCACTCCAGGAGTCCATACAAGATGCCATATTGCATTTAGTCACCACAACCTCTAAGGGTCTCTTAGCTGCAGTCTGAATTTCTCCAACTTCCTTGTTTTTGGTGACATGACACTTTAGAGACATACTATATAGGTATTTAGGACTATGTTTTTCAGGGATCGTCTGATGTTTTCCTCAGGATCACGGGGTAATGAGTTTTGAAGAGGAAGGCTGTTAAGGTGTTTTAATTACTAGAGGCTGGGAATGTTCAAGTGGAAAACCAGTCGTTCTGTGGCATGGGGAAATGCGGCAGGGCTTGAGGCAGCCTGGTCCACAGTGAACGTCTCTCGCCTGGAAAGTTACTTCAAATACAGAATCTCCCAGCAGCTCTCCCAATAACNGATGTCAATGTGCCAGAGGTCACTGTGGTCTTTGCTGAGTTTAAATCCTTTCTGAAGACTTACAGCAATCTCCTGTAGGTTTGGTGAGGAGAAAAAATGCTTCAAACTTCTAATGGAAATTAATGTGAAACAGTACTCTATAGAAACGGTTACCTTACGGTCAGTATTACTACTACAGTAAAAATGTCGAACTCCCAGGGTGTCTGTGATACAAAGATCTGAGTCAAATGTGGAACCTACGCTGTGCAAACACTCCTTTATGAGAAGAATCAAGTCAGTGGGTCTGTGTCCCACAGCCACCACCNGAGACTATTAAGNCATGGAGTGGATCACCAAGTTGTGTGGGGGCAGGCTGACGTCACAGCACAGGAGAAGCAGCTTTGAATTTGAATATAAGAAATGGTGGGGGGTGGGGGGCCCTGAAATGCTGCTCCCAGGAATTACCTACTTTCTCCCATGTTGCACAAAGACAATGCAGTTAGTAAGGGGANGACTATTTCCAAAATACAGAGGAGAAAATTAAGCCCGATGTATATGCTCTGTATGCAGTTTGGGTTTTGGTTGATGAAAAGACCCTTATCGGTGTGTTTAGTCACTCAGTGCCTTGATAATCCCACTGTAATCTGCCCACTGTGTTGAGGCACTTCAAGTACAGCCCACATCTACTTAGGACCTATCTGTGTGTGCTCTGTCTACTTCATCTTAATTAGCTTTCTTACATCCAGATGCTCCTGCTCTACAAACGACTTCAGGAAATTAAAGCTCATGCCTAAGGGCTAAGGAAACAGGAATCAAGGCAGGATTTGAACTCTAGGGTGAGCCAGTGGGCAGCAGTCTCAGCTCCTACCTGACTGCCACTTTAAACTCCTTGTGCGTCATTTCAAAATGCCCTGTGAGAACAAGTACCCGGTCTTGGATAGATTACCAAGGTCCCAGCGTTCACTTCTATCCATAGGGCACATATTTCGGAGTATCTCAAAGGAGAGGTGTTATCACTACTGATAACCACTGTGAAGACAAAAATAAAATCAAACAGCTTCCTTCTCCCTGACCCACAGACTGGAGTGACTTAAAGGGAAGCCAGACACTCAACAGTTCTGTTCTGTGGAACTGTGGTATNTGTGGCTTGGCACTCAGTATTCCAAAAGCTGGCAGCACNGTGGAAATTNNTCAGTAGGTGNTTGTCAGCAAAGGATGACCTTTCATTCACTGTTCCCAAGACAAGAGACCATGGTGTCCATCATGTATGGAGTCCTGAGGACAGTGGGCAGACAGAGGCACTGGGGGAACCAGCCTTGCCATCCACTGAGATACACCACAAGGCAGAACAAGGAGATGAAGAATTAGCTAGTTTGGTTACTTTCAATGGGNTCNAGAAATAGGGGCTTCTGTTGTCTTCACCCAGAAAATCCAGTATTCATTAAATATGGCAAAGCATTATCGAGCCAGATTTAGAGCTAATGTTTACATATATGTATATGTGTATAGATGTANACACACACACANCACACTTGCGTGCACACAATAGTTTGCCTAAATTCAAGTTCAGAATCATGCAGCTCTCATCCTTTCCCACAGCGCCACCCCTGCCCCACCACGTCACAAATTCCCCATATTTAGTGGGCCTAGCTTAACCTGGCCTCATTTTTTTTTTCTCTCCTCCAAAGCCTAGAAATGCAACAAGCAAGAGTAAAACTAGACAGGCTTATCTTGACCTCACAGCTTCTTACGTAAATGACGCTGAGTTTTCAGACCCCACACAGAAGTGTTTCCTTCACAGTCATGACAAAATCAAACTCCATGTTCTCTCAAGCTCTGGCAAATGCTTTATTCTCCTCATCGAGTCTCAAAACCAAATTGGAAGCCAAACCTGAAAAATTCCTTCATCAAAAATATGAGTGCTTTACAGAAAGGTCAAAGAAGTTGGGAGAGGTAATGCCAGTTTCTGTTAACTGTATTTCTGCTTGCTGCTCTTTGGTAAAGTCCTCACGCTTGAATAAATTAGTTACAACGTCGATAGAAATAAAAGAAGTAATCTGTGAAGAAAATCCCAGCAAAGAAAGGATCCGTGGAACAGTCTGCTAAATCCTATGGGAACAGGAAAAGAGAAAGATGAATGTAAAAGTTAACTGTCTTTGATGCTTCTTTTATTTATTGTTTAGTTTCCTACTAAAAAGGAAAAGAAGAAACAGTAATGCTTACTGGGGCCGCTACTCGAAAATGGTAGGCGCTGTCGGAGAACGGGGCCACGGGCAGGCTCCAAATGTGCTGATACCCCTAAGAGANGAAGGAGAAACACCCATCTCACACCACATGTTACACTCTGTCGGAAGGAGGGCAGGCTAGGGCAGCGCGTGCCCTTGACAACTGCAGGAGAGGTTCTAGGATAGCAGTTTTTGATATATGTTGCTAGAACAGTCTACAGTCTCTTAAGGAAGCAAGGATGATGCTAAGCCCAGTAGGGTGGCCAAGGTCAGCTAGCAAGACGTGCTGGCATTTGGTTCCAGGCATCCCTTCCTCAGTAGGGAGCAGAGGCCACNATCCTGAATGACTTCTACTGGAACCAGGACACAAGGTTAAGGAACCAGGAAACATTACCTGTGTCATCTGGGCGTCTTCTCTGTGGCTCTGGGTTCTTTTGCTTTGACCGTGGAAACATATGTTCCCAACGGTGAATTTGCACTGGAAGACTATCAGTGGCTCGGTTGTGCTTCAAGAGATAAGGAAAGAGAACAAAAGCAGTTAGTAGTTAGTAGTTAGATTCTACTAGGCTACATTTTGATAGGAAGATGACTGGTGGGGATGAACTTATAAAGCCTTCCTGTGACCATGTCTTAGTCAGGGTTACTATTGCCATAAAGAACACCATGACCAAAAGCAACTTGGGGAGGAAACGATTTATTTGGTTTATGCTCGTTGAAAGAATCAGGACAGGAATTCAAGCAGGTCAGGAACCTGGAGGCAGGAGCTGATGCAGAGGCTGTGGAGGGGTTCTGCTTACTGGCTTGCTCCTCATGGCTTTGCTCAGCCTGCTTTCTTATAGAACCCAGGACCACCAGTCCAGGAGTGGCTCCACCCACATGGGCTGGGCCCTCCCCCATCAATCACTGAGTTAAAAAAAAATGCCCTACANTATAGGCTTTCCTGCAGACCAATTTTATGNAGGCATTCTCTCAGTTGAGGTTCCCTCTTCTCAGATAACTATAGCTGTGTCGAGCTGACGTAAAACTGACAGACACAGTCACAGCAGACATCTTGTTACATAATCCTCTGTAATGCCAAGAGGCTCACTCTCACCTTACTGCTATAGAAGGAAGTCTATCCTCAGATGACTAACTCATCATAGGGTTCAAAGTCTGGAATCACGACTTTAATCCCTACATCAAAACCTCTTAGCTTCACATTGCTTGTGGATACATCTCTTCTCTTTTCACTGGCAGTGAATTTGCATTTACCAGAAGCCCCTAAAACTTTAGATGCTGCAAAGTCCTGGTTTGGGTAGACAGTCTTTGAAATGGCATGGCAAGGAAACATTAGAAATGATTTGGAAGGGAAGAGAGATTGGCAGGGGTGGGATGGAGCTAGGCAGGGGTTGGGGTGGAGGGTGACCAGAATGCATTAGATACATGCTTGAAACGGTCAAAGAACTACTTGAAAGAAAGAAAGAAAGAAAGAAAGAAAGAAAGAAAGAAAGAAAGAAAGAAAGAAAGAAAGAAAGAAAGGAAGAAAGAAAGAAAGGAAGGAAGGAAGGAAGGAAGGAAGGAAGGAAGGAAGGAAGGAAGATTGAAAACACTGGGTTTTAGTCTGTGGAAGTGGATGTTTGGGAAGGTCAGCTTGCAAAACATAGATCCAGGGTGCATAGACTCAGAAAGGGGAGGAAACAAACTTGATTTTAGACATATTGAAATTTTTGTGTCAATGCTAAATCCACACNGAGACGATTCAGAACAGGTTGTATGAGGTGATGTGATTATTGTGACTATCGAGAGAAGGAAGCTCTGTGAAAAGTATTTTCTGATTTCCACAGTATATTTATTCTCACCATGTCCAAGTTGAAGTGTTCCATATAATTTCNAAGAAAGAAAGAAAGAAAGAAAGAAAGAAAGAAAGAAAGAAAGAAAGAAAGAAATCACTACTTTTAAAGTTAGGAGGGCAGAAGACCTACCAGAAAAGTGTCTCTTCCCTAAGAGGATGAGAGTCNTCCATTTTTGCACAACTAAGAAAACCCCACATTCTAAGTTGAGTGGCTCCCTCATCCTTGGGCATCTTTTCAAAGCCACCCAGTGGATGCCTGAAACTACAGATAGCACCAAACCCTGTGTTTACTATCTGTTCTCAGATACATACATTCCTATGAGAGAGAATAATTTTTAATTAAGTATAGCAAGAGATTAANGACACAAATAAAATGGGAATGATTATAANAATATATTGTTTAAAACNTAAGAATTGTTTATCTCTGGGGATTTCCATTCAGTATTTTTGGGCCACAGTTGATCATGGGTAAGTGAAGTTATAGATACNTGGGGACTATTATATCTCTTATTTTTATATCACTGGTATTTGAAAACTGGTTCATAAACCCAAATGATTTAGTGGTTCAAGGTGACATGGACCTTCAGGGTTCTGATTTATAATTCTATTTCCTTCCATTAAAAGCTAGGAACGAGAATGGAAATGCTGTTCNGTGTTACCCAAGGGGCACTGGAGAATAGCACGCCCGGGCTGTCGCACTACTACACTCAGCATTCACGTGACCTTGATTGATGGTGGACTCTAAGTGGTGAAACTACGGTTCCCTTTCCCAGCATGCAGTCGGGCTGAGTTCACTACCTCCTCGATGAGCAAAGTTAAGAATGAAAGAATAGGAAGCCCGGATGAGACATGGGGCATAGAGAATGATTGGAGAGGACCAGCAGAGCCGGGGGGTGGGGGGTTGTGTGTGGAGAAGATAGAGGAAAGGAAACAGGGAGAAGAGTGAAAATGCAGGAACAAGGCTGAGACTAGACTTGAGACCAAATCTCTTCTTCCAAGAAGCTCACTGCACATGTTTGAGAAGTGGGTTGCAAGTTATAATTACTTAAAGTAGGAGATGACAAGCCAGATATGGTAGTACACACCAATAATCCCGCACTCAGGAAGTAGAAGCTGGAGGATTGTGATTGCCAGGCCAGGCTGAGCTACCTTGTCTGAAAATACCCAAGCACTGGACATGTAGCTCAGTGGTAGAGGTTTTGCCTAATATGCTCAAGGACTTAGGTTTGATCCATGTCACCACAAAAAAAGACATCTGAGCTGTAGGGTGATTAAATTATGACTCATATCTGTGATTTTAGAGGAATTGTAGCTATAAAACAAGCTACTACCCATTGAGTGCCTAACTGCAGGTCAAGAAGGGATATTGTCTTACACACATCTTCTTACAAGATTGGCAGGAGAATGGCTGGGGCCCACCTTTGAAGCCTAGCCCCACCACTCACTAGCTGTGAATTCAGAACATAGTATTTATGTCTGTGGTATGCATTGGGTGGAGGCCAGAGGTTTTTGCTGGGTGTCTTCCTCTATTGCTTTGCACCTTATTTTTTTGAGACAGGGAACCCCATATCTCACTTAAGGCTAGACTGGCTGGCCAGGGGAGTCCTTCTGCCTCTGCCTTCTCAGTGCTGGGGTTACAAGTACCACTGAACCCAGNTTTTCACATGGGTACTGGGGATTGAAGTTGAGACCTCATGTTTGTGTAGCAAGCACTTTACCAACTGAGTTGTAGAACAGTTCTAGAACACACATTCGACCTGTGTTCCCTAGTGTCCCACCTGTAAAGCATACGCTAGGAAGAAACTCATCCTGGGAGGGCTATCGTAAGGACAGTATGTCCCAATATTAGAGTGTGCACTAGGTGACAGATAGTCTGTGCTCCATAAATAACAGTTACTAATTCCATCAGTGTTAACAACAGTCCTCATAACAATGCTACATGCCATGGCATTATGTAATATCCATTTTATAGGTGGAGAAATGATAGCACAGTAGACAGTAACTGTCTCTTCTANGATTACAAAATGAGGAAGTAACAGAATTCGAATCCTGGTCTGCCCAATTCAAAACCAAGGCTCCTTTTTTTTTTTTCCTGTCCCAAAGCAAAAGAATACCACCTACATTTGTATTCCTACCTGGAGGCCACCAAAACGTTCAGTTCCCACCCAGGGGCCATGTTAATATAGGTGTTCCTACCCTAGTTCAAAGGAAACAGGCAGGGGAAATCTATGGCCCGTGAATATCAAAGTTCCTACAAGCAAGAGTGTGGCTTCCAGTCTTCCCCATTATCCCAAGGAGCCTGGATGACCCCACCCTCCACACCCTTTATTGATTTTCATGGATTGACAGCATTTTACCTCCTAACTCACTTAAACTGTGACATCAACTCCCTTACTGGTCCGTGAATGAGAAGGCAGCTTAGTTTCTTACAGCCACACACTTACTTGATTTCCAGAGAGAATTTGACGTTGGTGGGTGTGTTCTTATTAACAGGAATATTATAATTATAAAGACCAGACCTGATTTTAGGAGAAAACAAAATCACAAGTCAAAATGTGCCCCCAATAGCTTCGAGGGCCTTTTTACTATTTACCACATACTATGTAAACTGCAAAATATCATAGAAAGTTGAGTTTAATCTGGTCCCACTTCTGTAGTTTTCAGAGACAAACTCATCTAGTGCCAGAATGAACGTGTTTGTGCCTTGATATAAAATATGGAAAGTCAAGTCCCAGACCAAATACACAAAATCAAATGCCCAGGAAATGACTTTGATCACAGAGAAACAAATTTCAGAAGAAAAATGAAGTAAACTCAAAATCCTCCTGGAAAGGAAACATGAGATAACTCCAGCATAAACCACTCTCCCTTTGAAACAAAAGGCAGGAAATGTATATATTTAGAACCAGAGTCAACTATAATTACTGCANTCCTGATTACTATTCAGTGACNGGAGAAAGTGTAAGGTAGACTTGTTTATCCCTAGGTCCACCTACCAAATGAGGGATGTGTAGAGAGAAGGGGGTGCTTTACTGATGCCTGCTGTAATGAAATACTCCAGCAATCAGCATGTATGTGTTTCATCAAGCACTCCTTATACTTGGTCATCCCACGGATGGGATGGAAAACAACACAAATCAGATGAGGAGGGAAAAGAACCAGCCATTTTAGATTCTCTTTAAAGACTATTAAACTAATTGTCAAAATGTGAAAGAAAAAAATACAGGGAGCTGAAAAAGCCAACATTTTATAATATTTAAGAATATAAAAATATAATATTGTGAACCTTGGATATGTACAATTTTAACTTATCATTACATCTTTAAAAACCAAAAATAAGTGAGTTGTATACCAAGATATAAAAAAGCACTTCACATCGTTCACCACATTTAATTTTTCTTGTCAGTCATATGTCAAAAAGCTGAAAAACAACATTATTGGTATACACACACACACACACACACACACACACACACACACACAAAATCTGCCTTAAAATCAGAGCTTATAGTTCAACTGGGAAGCTTAATGGGAACTCCTTTCCCATTATGGACCTTCCAATATCTGCTGGTTCTCATCACCCCCACTCACCCGACACTAGCGCTCCCTACTTTGCAGGTGAGAAATGAATGTGTGAGAACAAACATTTTGCCTGAGTCTTGAACTTGGGCCTGAGTCACCTGGCTCACCACCATCATGTAATTCTACCGTCTTACCTAACGTCTGTCTTGGATGCTCACTAAAAGTGTGATCTAATGGGAACTCATCCAGCTGACAGAAAACTACAAAACAGAGCTAAACACCACCAACTTCTCACAGCTAATGTGAGAATTCAATACAATTATAAACATAGGTGTCATAAATAATTTTTAAATACATTATTTTTATAACTCAGGACACTCATGGAGCACGAATCCTAATTGGTCTTAATAAATAAAAACCCGGAGTCAGATGTTGGTGTAAATGCTGAAAGAGGAGGGGAAGCAGAGCGGCCAGCCACTTGCTCTCACCTCTCCAACGCCTCAGTCTGAAAGCACCCCAGCTCCTGTCTCCTCCCGCCTTATATTCCTCTCTCCGCCCAGCCGTATCACTTCCTGTCTCCACCTCCCTAGTGCTGGGATCAAAGGTGTATTGTGTGCCACCACTGCCTGGCTCTGTTACTCTTTTAGACTGAATCAGTCTTGGGTAGACCAGGCTGGCCTTGCACTCAAAGAGATCCGTCTGTTTCTGCCTCCTGAGTTCTGGGATTAAAGGTGTGCGCCACCGCTGCCTGGCCTCAACTAGAAGCCTAAGTGCTATTGGGGTGAAAAAGAACTAAGACTGGAAACCCACAGAACTCGTACCCCACCCCCACTGATTGAAAGTAATATCTCGCCTCTAGGCACCCAACAGGTACATAGCAAATTAAGAAATAACATCCATTCTGAATGTCTACAATTTTCATTTGCGCTTGCTGCACCCACTTGTATTCTATATGTCTAGANACATCACTGCTCTGCTTGGGAGTGGGGGGGGGTAGTATGATAAACACNGGGATGAACGTTGCAAACAATGTCTGAAGTATTTGAGCAATTGTTTGCCTCCTAAAATAAAAGCTAGAATAAGCTAAGCTAGATTTCCACCGCAATTATAATAATATCCTTTGTTGTTATACAAATGTCAACTCACTCATGTCCGTCTTGTGTTCAAACATCAACTAACCACTGTGGTCATTAGTGTATGCCCCGGGAGTCAGCCTGTTCCCCGGGATTTTGCTTTGGATCTAGCCATTGAATGAGGAGACTGGGATCATGGGGGTTGCAGTTAACTGACATTTGCCTAATACCCATCATGCCTGACTCTCTCATCTTCCATGTCCCCAATGTGCTTTTACTTAAGGAACAATGTAAACACACATGGATTTCAACATGGAGTTTTGGTTTTCATTCCAGTCTCAAAACTATAACGTTGAATAAATTCCAAAAGCAGCCAGGGNATCCTGGGAGGCTTACCCACCCGCAGCGGAGCACTCTGCTGCAATACCGGCGGTCTATCATTTGTTGGATTTCCATAATCTGAATAGAAGTGATGGTTGTATCGATCCCTGAATTAAAGACAAAGAGAGAAAAGGAAATAAACTCTTGTGCAGTTCTCAAACTGCAGAATGTAAGCTAAGAGTCCTAGACAATGTCCCATCCACACCCTAATGGGAAAAGGAGGAAAAAGTCAGGCCAAGGCTTTTGTTTTTGTTTGGGGGATGAGTGGTTATAGCAAACCTTAAGAGATTGTTAATAAAAAGCCAGGCTCCTAGAAACAGCCAGCATCACATCCATAGCGTTTCTGGACTGTAGAAGTCCTGCTAAATGGGAATTTACTACGGATGGGGGATGCGAAGTGACATGCTGTCTGCTTCAGGAAATGGAAAATGAACTAAAAATACAGAACAAAAGGAAGGCAGGNACTTCAAAGACAACATTATAATCACGGAGCTCAATCACAGCTTATCTGGCTCCAGGTGTCCATCCTGAATGCCTCATTAGTGTTCAGGCTGACACGGATTATAAAACATGGCCACACAGGCGTCCACAGTGGTGTGTGTGTGTGTGTGTGTGTGTGTGTGTGTGTGTGTGTGTGTGTGGTAGGTGGGAGTGGCTGATAGGGTGGTTGTCACTGTTCCTCACTCCCGTAATGCTCTTAAGGCTTGTGGTGCTGCCTAGACCCAGAGGGCACAAAGAGTGTCACTTAGATGTCAACTCACAGTCACTCTCCCAGTCAGGGCTGATAAGCGCATCTCTTGCCAGGAATGATTTGCTTTTGTCTTCTGAAGAGTAAAAACATCTGTCAGTCATGAAGGCTTGTTCAGGATGGTAAACAGCTGACTGACCTGTGAGTTGAATGCCTTTCCACCCTCCCCCTCCCCACCCCCACACTTACCCACACCTATCCCATTCCTTGCAGATCTAATTCTTCTCATCCTCACCCAAGAAGCCATCTGCTATGGGTAAGTTGCACCCCATCATATGTTGAAACCTCAATACTTTCTTCCTCAGAATGCCACTGTACTTGGAGATATGGCCTTTAGAGAGGAGGTTAGGAGGATGGGGGACAGTTGGATGAGCTTGAGTCCAATCTGACAGCTGTCCTTATCACAGCGGGAGATGAAGACACACAGAGAGACACCAGAGGTGTCTTTGTGCACGTGAATATGCACAAAGAAAAGACCATTTAAGGACCTAGTAAGAAGGTGGCCTTCTGTAGGCAAAAGGAAAACCTCCAGAGAAGCCAGATTTGTTGACACCAAGAGCTTGGACCTCTAGCCTCCAGAACTTTCAAAACACAAATGTCTGTTCTATACACCACCCAGCCAGGGGTATCCTATCATGGCAGCCCGAGCAGACTACTCCATCATCCTAGAAGGCTCCGGAGCTCACAGCTGCCTCCTTCCCTGTGCCCCAACATGTATGCATCAGTCAGTGACACACATCTGTCCCTGTGCCCAAGGCGTGTTACCTCTGTGTTATCCCTAAAGTTCAAATGTGTTTTGTTCCCTGTGCCACAACAAGTATGCATCAGTCAGTGACACACATCTGTCCCTGTGCCCAAGGCGTGTTACCTCTGTGTTATCCCTTAAGTTCAAATGTGTTTTTATGCCTTCTTGACCATTTCAGAGTAAGAAACCTCTATTATTCTTCAGTTCTCTATNTAACTCCCNGCATAGTCTTAATCATATTAAGGAANCATTTTTCTCTGATTAGTGAGAAACAAATGGTAGCTTTATTTCTCATGTAGATTCTGAATCAATAACGTTGCTAATCAAAGCCATTAGGCTCACGTGACTTAGGACTGCTATCAGCATTGTTTGTGCGATATTTAAACAATGAAAATAAGTCATTAGAGGGTGGGTCTCTATGTGAATACATCCAGACTCCCATTTCCAGGAACAGGACATTCCACTGCNGGGCAGTCCTAAGTGCCCTTCTCAATGAGTTGACATCTATCTTCCTGTTCATCTGCTCTGATGCCACTTCTACTTGGGTGACAACAGGCCCTAAAGGCAACAGCTGTGCCCAACCCAAGCCTGGCTCATATGTGGCTGCTGAGGGTCATATTTCCTTTATTTCTGGGTGAAAATAAAAATCATTACAAATTGACATTCAGAAACCAGAAACGAGGAAAAAATAACCACATGCATGCTGGTATTTGATTTCTGACCTATCCTGGAAACTCAGAGGAGAGTAAGATGATACTTATTATTTAGGGAATAATCCTTTTAGAATTCAGTCCAGGTATCACTAGGGCAAGGAGTCAAGGGTACATTTGTTCCTATTGGCTTTTTAAACTGTGCCTACTTCCNTGGCCTCTCTCCTACATAATAGATCCTATCAAATTAGAGAATATGGCTCAAAGGTCATGTTTAGAGTGAGTAAAAATGAAGAAAAATAAATAGAAGCAAACTATCTCTACAGTAAAGTGATGAAATATTAACNTTCATAAAAACAGCATTAGGGGTACCCAAAGATGAGCAGGGTTATAAAACTAATTGGGTGTTTGTTCCCAGTTATTTAATAACTTGAATATTTCCCTATTAGGAAAAATCATATGATATATATTTGCAGTGAAGGATAATAATGATAACTATACCAACTATTCANTGACATTTTCTATTAGATGTTGTTCTGAGCACCTAATGACAGCCCAAAAGGATGGCTGTCCCTCCTTGACAGATGAAGTCTCTGAGTACAAGGGATAAGGAACAGAGAAGGGCTTACATCCCAAACTGTCTGACTCTGTACACCACCATTTTGCCATCCTGGAATGATGTGAAACAAGATCCACGTAGGGAAAAAAGTAGGTCTAAACTATAAGAGGAGGGCTCAGCCAGCTGAAGACAGGGGCCAGATCACTGGTNNGGCCACAGAGCCAGGGCAGTCATTCTGTCTGTAGTCCGACATGGCATTCCCAAAGCTATTTTGAAGAGGTAAATGCTCAAGTGTCAGGACTATGCAAAATGAATCTTTTAATTTTTTATTATTTAAAAAATTTTTTTAATTTTTTGTTTTTTGTTTTTTTGGTTTTTTTAGATTATGTATTTGAGGTTTGGCCTGCATGTCTGTATTGTACACCATGTGCATGTCCATGCCTGAAGAGGTCAGAAGAGGGCATTATATCCCCTGGGACTGGAGTCCATATGGCTGTGTGTCACCATGTGGATGCTGGGAACTGAACCTGGGATCCTCAGGAAGTGCAACAAATGCTCTTAACATTCATGTTATTCTCCAGACCCTAATGAATCTTTTCAAAGTAGATGGTGAGAGCAGCCTGGAGGTGGTGGNGCACNCCTTTAATCCTAGCACTCTGGAGGCAGAGGCAGGCAGATCTCTGTGAGTTCGAGGCCAACCTGGTCTACAAAATAAGTTTCAGGACAGTTAGAGCTGTTACACAGAGAAACACTAGCTCAAAAAACAAACAACAAAAAAAAGTAGATGGTGAGAGCACTCCCCTNGTGGTATGATGGTTAACCTTGGTTGTCAACTCAGTTTCATTNAGAAATGAATCAGCCACAGTTTCTTAAACCATGACCTTATGGGGGTCACATAAATAAATGTGACAGTTGTGAAATGTTTGTCAATAGGAAAAGAGCTATGAGTGCATACCAACCAAGAATTAATTTAAAATCACAAGCTGACTGAATTCTGGGTGTTTCAGACAGCACCCATCATGTTGTCATTCCATTCATCATGTAGCCTCACTTCGGAACACCCCATGTACATTCTGTCATCACCACCCAACACCAACTTGAGATGGCCTTTGATGACGTCATCCCACATTCAAGACTATATAGTATGCTATCACGTTTTCACTCAACTACAAAGCTTTCTGCTCTTATAGCAACGTATCATTCGATGAAAGAAAGCAAAGCCTTTCAATAGTTTGCTACCACCCTTTCTCAGCATGAAAACACCCAGTTAGTATATCTTCCGGGTGGATTGTAGTAGAATGTTTGATTTTAAAGACTGTTGTTTGGGTTGCCAACTTGAGTTTCATAAAAAGCCATTAAATGAATCCTGGCTTGGGATTAGGAAAGCATTTCTAACCATTTCTAAGACGTCCCCAAACATAGGTCTGCAATTACGTACTATGTATTAATGCAGAGACAGCCTCAGCTTCAGTGAGGATAAAATTAAAATTTTGATCAATTCCAAANAATAAGAGATGTTCTGGGTCCTTCAGTATCAAGTATTCAGCCAAGATTTCATTATTTGTTCAGATGTCTTCTTTTTAAAATTTTTAATGTATATGTGCCTGAGGGTATGTATTACTATCCTATAAACGAAGGAACCCAAAGAAGCAAGAGGCAGGTGTCAGATTCCTTGGAACTGGAGTTACAGGTGAGCCACCCAATGTTTTTTAAAATAAATTTATGATTTATTATCAGTATTTTATGAATACCAAAGAATTGTTTTAGAATGAATTTCTTTAAACACAACACACACACACACACACACACACACCTATCAGTAAGTGTTTGGTTTATATGCCAATCTTATATGCTTCTCTACCTAAGGTCACTTGAAATTTCTCAGACAAAAAAAGGATCATGGGTAGAATATTTTAAGAAGCCCTAGCCTAGGTGATTGGTACAGTACACTTCTGGGTGTGTCAGTAGGGTCATTTCAAAGACGGCTATTAGGTGGGGTAGCACCTGATTGGGAAAGCCCTACCCTGAATGTAGACAGCACCATTCAATAGATGGGATCCAGGATGGAACAGAAGCAGGAGAGAGCATTCTGGAGCAAGCCCACTCTCCACCTCTCCCATCTCCTGGCTGCTAAGAGGTGAACCTTACCTCCTCAACACACCCCTGTTGCCATAGTAATATGCCCATCACAGGACCAGAATAATTCGGCCATTCCACCATCGACCAAATCCTCTAAGACCAGGAATCAAAATGTGTAAGTTGTTTTTCTCTAGTGTTTTCTCATGGTGATAAAACAAACAAAAAAAACCCACATTACGACCAGGGCAACTCATTGAAGAATGAGTTGGTTTATCCGGGCTTATGGATCCAGAGGGATAACTGTCTTGCATAGGAAGAGTGGCAGCAGGCAGGCATGGTGGCTAGAACGCAACCTGAGAGCTCACAGAAGGCACAAGGCAGAGAACGAACTCAAATGACAGTCTTTAAGCTCTCAAAGCCCACCTCCAGTGACACGCCTCCTTCAACAGGAGGACCTCCTAAGCCTCCCCAAACACCACCAACAACTGGGGGTAAAACATTCAAATGTCCAAGACTGTGGAGAAAATCTTATTCAAACCACTCCAGAGAGTTGATCGTTGTTTTGTTTCTGTTTTTCGGATTTATGTCTACACTCAAGTTTCCACATTCTGTTTCAGGACAGGAAGCAGAAGCTACTGAGCCCAATAATTACAGCCAATCTTTCTTGAAAACTCTCTCCTCTTCCGCACTTCTTACACTAGGTGGAAGGGCTGTTAACACACTGCTCACAGGACTGTGAACATCTTGAAAATGTCTGTGTTTGTAGTTAAAAGGATGGGCAACGCAGGCTCTCTGTGGTACTCTGCAAATATGTGCAGAAGAGTTGAAGGGAAAGAAGAAGGGAATAAAAAAGAAAAGCCGGCTGTTTAACCTTTAAATATCTCCCCCTTTACTCAAGGTCAAACTCCCGGACAGGATGTGAAGGATGCTTAGAACAGATGTGAGAGTCTACATTTCTTCCCCCTTTCGGTAAACAGGAGTGAGGATAGCATACAAGCCATGCAAGGGTCCAAGCACGCAGCCCAAAATGATGTGTTCCATTAATGGATCTTGAGATATGAGAAATTTCTAGAAAACTGAATATTCATTTTCTTCTGTATATAAACACATATACTTTCCCAAGGGCTTCCAGATTTCTTAGATTCNTGCTGTCCCAACAGTAATTTTTAGGTGCTAGTCTACCACTAATAGTTTCACTTAAGATTGCTTCCACGGAAGGCTGCAGGTTTCCAAGGCAATTGACGTCTACAGAGAAGCAGAAACCAGAACTTCTCTATGCAGTCTATTTTTCCCCTACCTTTTGTTCTACTTCCTCGCCGAACTTTCCGAGAGAGTGGCTCATTGACAATCTGACAGTAGCACTACAGAGTCCCTTCCCTTCCACAGAACTGTGTTTATAGGTCCTTGAAGAGAGAGCCCTATAAATAGGATTGGTTACCTTATGATTATACTGTTCTTGCTGGTGTGTGTGT
>LZPO01066388.1:35012-45199 GCA_001675575.1 Neotoma lepida | reverse complement strand
TGTGATCGTGGGCACGCCCACGGTGAATGATGCCCCCTACTGGAGTTTCACATAATCCCTGCGTCACTCTCAAAGGCCTGTGACAGCACAACCTTACTTACCCAAGGCTGCCATGCCTGTGGAAGCTGTTGCCTCACACCCTGGCGCTCTCAGTGGCAGCTAGTCTGGACTCCCAGCCGCTGCTGCAGCCGCTAGTGGCTTAATGTCCCTATGGCTGCCAAGACACCCATCCACAGCTACAGCCGTTCAGCAAATNTGTTGAGCTTTTACAGTGTGTGAGGCAGTGGCCCAGATGCCCTGGGGTCNCAAGCACACTGGGACACAGGAAACCTTCCTGGTGCTTTCCTCACTCACCAGGCCTGGGTCAGAGAGAGCTGGGCTGCCTCGCAGACTCCATTATTTANGAGCTGAGTGATCCTGCTTCCCAGACCTCTCTGGTCCTCTGACTATAGAGAATACTCACAGAGTGTCAATGAGTCATCAGTATAAAGTGCTCTCATGTGCAGATGTTTAACCAGCACCTCCAACAGAGAGTCGCTGTCAGGGTTTCCCAACCTCAGTACCATGGCATTTGGGGAGGGAATGCTTCCGGTGGGCGTGTTGCCCTGTGCATTGTAAAGTATAGCACTGCATCTCTGGTCTCTATGCACGAGATGTNGCATGTGTTGAATGACCCTCAAGGGACAAAGCTGCCCTTGGTTAGAACCACTGTATAAAAATTAACNTAGTTTCTGCTGTTATCACTATCAACAACAGCAGTTAGGAAACAGTANACCTCAAGTATGTCACTGACAATTCAACTTCTTCCTGCAAGGGAGAAAAGCATACGTGGTCCAGAAAACCAGAGAACTAAGCTTACCCGTACAATGACCCTTTCAGAGATGTGGGCGGCCAACAGGTAGAGCTGGTCTTGGTTAGCAGCATACAGTCCGACCACCAACATGAAGTATCTAATTCAGAAACAGCAGACGGATGGGGGTGTGTCAAAGAATGAAGACAAAAATTTGTGCAATTAAATAGCACCCAACATTTCATTCATAGNGAGCTCAGCTAGATGGGTGCAGACTGCCTTCCCCTCCTATTTCAGCGGCACCCCAGTGAAATGGAAGAGCAAGGCGCTGACTTGCTACTATCCAGGGGTGTCTGGGAGCAGCCTCCCCGGGGAGAGTGCCTAGAGCTGGACTCAGTCCATCTATGTGGACTTGCCCGGGCCTCATTCTGGTGCATCCTTGAAGAGCTGTTTACAAACACCCGACAGAGTCACCAGGGTCCCTGTGTCTACAACCATATAAGTCACATGCCCTGGGTCTTAAAGGAGGGACTTAGAGGATATGCCCATCATACTAGTTCCTTCCTGACCTGTTCCAGTCATCCTCCTTCAGTGTCCTCAGGCCCTGACTGTAGCTGAAGACTTGAACCTCCCTCCANTCGCTCCCAAAGCGATTCTCATCACTGGTACTTAAGTATCTTCCCCACATAGTTTCAGTGAGACCATCTTAAGATCTGACTATTTCTTANGGATTCAAACAAAAGCTCTCTGTGAAGTTTATCTTCCCAGGGCTGGAGAGATGTGGCTCATTGNTTAAGAACACTAGTTCTCACAGAGGACCCAGATCCAGTTCCCAGCACCNACANAGTGGTTTACAACCACCCANAACCACAGTCACAGTGCCAACACCCTCTTCTGACCTCCACGGGCAGTAGGCANGCATATGGCGCACATACATACACGCAGGAAAGGCACTCATACACACAAAATAAATTTTGAGGGGAAAAAAAGCTTTCCAGGCCACACCCTCTTTGCTCATTATAGTGTTTCAACCTCGGAAAAGGATCAAAGAGAGGCCAGGGGGTACACCCATCCAGAGCTGACTGTGGATCTCAGGGAGGGGAACCGGGAGACATTCTCCTCTGCCGGGAAACAGAAGTCTTTCTTGTGGGCACCGGGGCTCTGAGGGGTGGGGGTAGGGGTTATCCCGAGCACGACAGTTTCTTTGGCAGGGATCCTGACTCCCCGGCCACTCCAGACCCCCTCACAGTGGCACTTTAGTCCTTTCAAGTTTCTAGACAACAAGAATTCTCTCCTTGAACCAAATTAAATCAATATTAATAATGATTGCTTCCATTGCTCTTATGGACTCCCATCAAGGACTCAGAAGGTGCCACAGATTGGGCTAAGCACTTAGTCACTCCATTTCTTCAGATCCTCTAAAATGTACTGGAGTAAGTATTGTTCTCCCATCATTTTACAGATTAGGAAATGAATTGCAGATGAGACCAGCAGCATCCGGGGTGGTNTGGCCATAGACAGCAATTAATTTCAGACAGGTTAAGTTGCACGCCTAAGGTCACTGATCTAGCAAATAACAGTGTCACGTCCAAACTCAGCCCCACCCAACAGCACAGCGTCTGTCCTGAGACCAGTGGCTCTCCAATGTGAGCCCGCATCAGAACTATCCGGAGGGTTTGTGAGGCTACAGCTGGCTAAGCTCACTCCCAACACCTGAGTCAGCAGATCCTGGTGAAGCTTGAGAGCTTGTATTTCCAATATTGCCAAATGTGCCAGGTAGCTACCATCTCTGCCAGACAGGTGTACATTATTAAGGAACTTTTCCTCATCTTTTCTTCTTTCCTTTTCTATTTCCCCCCCTTCTTTTCCTTTTGTTTTTGGAGACAAGATCTTACTACATAGTTCAGGTTATCCTTGAACTCAAGATCCGCCTGCCTCTGCCTCCCCCAGTGCTACAATTATAGGTATATGTCAATCTGCTTGGATTTTTTCCTTCTCTTTCTTAAAAAAGAGGGGTGGGAAGTTTCAGGTCCAGCACACAGGCTTGGNAAGTACAATCAGTCTTCAACCCAAGAGCAATGAGCAGAACATGTAGTCACCCNTCCAGAGAACCATGGAGGGAATTAGAGGTGCAGGAGTGGGAATTGCAGGGTGTGGGGATGGGAGAGCAAAGGCTTCTGGGTAAAAGGAGATACGTTAATCAACCAAGTCAGAGAAGGAAGGAGATCTGTGAAGCAGGCTGGGTGGCTCAGCAGATCAGAGTGGCACTGAAGGCCACTTCCTGGCTAGGTGATGTGTCTGGCGATACTTGTTCACAGTGACCTGGGTACCTCTGGTCAGGATTTGGCTTCCCCTTCTTTCTCATGTTGTTGGCTGTGGTTTCACTGAAGTGTAATCGGCCCAGGGTTACTTTGGTAACCTGGTCAGTGAGGAGGTCAATTCTAAAACAAATAACAGAAGTGTCAAGAGACNGTAAAAGAACACAGCGCTTGAGAGCCTAGTCTAGTCTTCTGAGACCCTTAGCATGTTTGGTCCCGTGTTCTCAGNGCACTGCAGAGGCAGCGTGCTCTAGNGGAGCCACAGCATGGGCAGGAGTGTCCACCAAGGAAGGTCACAGAACGACTCCTTGCTAACAGAAGCATGCTTCAGCCTTTGGACCCGAGGACCATGAACTCAACATGTACCAGCTGGTTTCTGTCGCCTCCACAGCGGGAGGCAAGATGCTGTCACGTGTGCTCACTGTTGCTACAGCACCCCAACTCCTCACAAGCAACCTCTTTGGGTTCTTCCAGAACTCTGGCTTCTCCTTCAAGTAGGTGACCTCCTACAGCCTACCAGTAGGAGACAGCATCCTTCAAAGAAAAGCCAAGGAGCCTGCCCAAGCAAGGGAGGACCCCTCTCCCGAATGCCCCTCCTGCCCCTTGTGCCAGATCACGTGCTTGCTCCGGGCGCCACAGCAGTTTGCATGAGTGGCTCTGTCCAGGCTCTAGAAGCACCCGGCCTCAAATAAGCTCCACTGCAGTCAGTCGAAGCTACCTCAACTGCATCCTGGCCAAATAAGCCAGGGAACAGATGCCGCCTCAGGCCATGCTAGAGAGAGGACTCTAACTTGTTACTTCATTACTGCTGTAGATACCACCATGGGTGCAAGCTCTCATACTAGCATCTGTCAAGGTAACCGTAAAATACGTGGGGAAATGAACTGTATGCGTGCATACAGGAAATATTGAAAATTAAACCAAAATTGTGCTAATCCAAATTAAAATTAAAATATCTCAAGGAATCAAAATGTAAGTAAGTTCCTCAGTTATCAAAGCTTCTAAGAAGAATGATGAGTTTTTACATGGACCTTTTCATAAAGAATTTTTGCAATGATCTCAAAGCTTTATTTTTATTGATAAACACGTGTTTATAATACTAGCGTCCTATTACTAACTTAGATCTATTATGGGTTCCGTTGTAAATAAGAAAAACTAATAATACTAGTTGTCTTCCCCAAACCTTCACCAAGATACTCAGAAAAGNAATTCTTACTTAACAGGATCAAAAGTCTTTTTGCTTCTATCTGCTTGGGACTGTTCGATAGCAATCACTTGATCGGTGGCTTCTACCTGTATAGAAAGACAAAAAGTAAATCAATTACTTAATTAGTCAACTTGCTAAAATTAATGTTCATTAGTAGAAAATGTTCAGATACTTAGAACCTTTGCCAGGGTACCAGGCTAGACGCCCTGGCGGGGGGCGGGGTCTGAATTCTGAAAAAGACATGTTAGACTAGATAGTGGGCACTNTCCATCAGCAGCATGTCATTGATAGTAAAAGAGAGATGCCTGCAGAATTAAATGATGAGATACAGAGTGAGCTATTAAAAGACCAAAATACCAGAAGCAAAAATGAATAAAAATAAAAATAAAAATAAACTAAACAAGGCAAGGCAGCTCAAAGGATCCATCCATCCTCCATTCATTCATCCATTCATCCATCCATTCATTCATCCATTCATCCATCCATCCATCCTCCATTCATTCATCCATTCATCCATCCATCCATCCTCCATTCATTCATCCATTCATCCATCCATTCATTCACAATTTAGTGAGCACCTACTACACACCAGGCATTAAGCATTACAGATAAGTGAACAAAGCAGTCAATACTCTTATTACTGCCCTTTTCTTTCTAAAAGAAAAAAAAGTGAGTAAAATTGAAAATGGACCAGATTAATGCACTTGGATGCACATACAGAAATACAGTGAATTTCATTAATATGTATGATTAATAATATGTATTAATATATGTGTTAACATGTATGTATTAATAATGTATTAATATGTATTAATAATATGTATGATTAATACATATTGGTAGGTATAATGTTAAAGTGAATAAAAATAATAAAAATCACTAGGCCTGGTAGTACAAGCCTGTAATGGCAGGTACTCGAGAAGCTGAGGCCAGATCATTAGGTTCACACTTGTCTGGGTAACAAATGAATTTAAGAACAGCGTGGGCAACTCAGTGAAATCACATCTCAGAANAAAACAGAAGTCTGGGGACAGAGCTCAGTGATAGTGCTTGCCTAGCATGCATGAGACCATTGATTGCTCCCTTTTAACATACACATACACTTGAGTGCACACACATACACACACACACACACACACATACACACACTAACACACCTCCATCCTAACAGAGCTTAAGTTCTAATATGAAGGAACAATGACATGGCATATAAGTAATATATAAGATGGTGTTTCTTCCACAGCCGTTACACACCCTATTCTGCGAACACTGCCAGCGCAATGCTCTGATACACTGCGTGTGGGCCTTCACACTGGGACAGTCTTTCTAGATAGCAAAGAGGCCACTGACATCAAATCCCCTCATGGGATGTATCCTCCGGCATCCATGGAGGCACATAAATGTTCAGGGAAGTTTTGCTAAGAACTCTAAAAGACAGAAATGAAATTTCCAATAATATGGCCCTTAATATCATGCATCCTTAGAACAGAAAACCGTGCCAGCTTTGCCAACAGTGTCCCATTAAGTCTGCACTCCCACAGACTTTTGTAACGGAATGTCAACAGGATAACATTCATTATAACAAGAGTGAAATTAGTCCACCGAATGCTGGACCTCAACTGGAAACACTCCATCTCTTCACACATTTCTATTACGGACCAACATTTTCATGGTGGACACATTATTCCCAGACTCATAAAAACATGTTTGGTGTTGTTGCTTGTTGGCTTGTTGTCTGTATTTGATTTTTGCTGCTGATTCATTTTAAGAGTTCAGTTGGGNACAAAAGGGATTGGTGGATACAGCATCCAGCTACACTTTAAAAGACACCACAGCTAAGATGAGGTTCACCATTAGNATGAAATCTGTGTGTACTGGACACCGCTTCTCCTAAGGGGCTGGATANGAGATAATAATTTAATGTGCCTTTGGTCACTCTTAAACCATATTCTGTGCATATTAGAAGAAACACAGTTGGTGACTGCNAAAAGTGAGGCGTCATATCCACACTGACCAAGCTGCAGATGTGTGACCCAAATAAATGACTGCTATTACCTTTAAGTCACTAATATTTGAGATAGGAATCATGTAGTGTGGATAAAGCGACTCTGCCATTACTGTCCTAGATGAATTATGTAACACCACTGGGCCTCTGTTTCCCTGTGTTAAACTACAGAAAGGGGGCACTGACTAAATAATGATTCTTTAGCTTTTGAAGTTAGAGAATGCTTTGAGAACTGGGTTAAGACCGAATCCACTCCCTGTGGTCATGCACCAGCACCAACACGNAAATNGCTGAGAGCAAATGCACTAAGATGAGACTCCAGTGTATACACTGAAAACTAAAAGCCACAGTTTGAGGTGATGAGGTTGGGGCTCACATCAGAGGAAGTGGCAGATTCTACTTCCTGTATCTTGGACCTTTATTCACCATGCTGGAGGAAGCACAAGTCGCCTTCCTGAGACATCCACACAGAGAAGAGCTGATACCTCCCAGCTCCAGGCGACAGGAAGCCTGGATGTGACTGGCACATCAGAAACAGCAGAGCAGCTTTGTCTGGCTGACAGAAGAGGGATGAGTTGTGACAGCCACACCTGACCAGGTGGCAGCTTTGTGGTCTGAATAAATTACTGCTGTTATTTTTAAGTCACTGAGGTCTGAGGTTAGGGTTATGAGGTAATAGGTAACTAGAACACTTAAGAAATACTGATTAAAGTAAGTTGAATTAATAAAAGACCTACCTTAATTCCAAAAGCTTTCAAGCAAAACATTTCTATTGGCTGTAGGCCCGTTTGGGTTTTAACAAACTTCGGACTTCCCCAGACTTGGATGTGGATAGTTATCTGGAAATGGTTCTTCTTTTGACAAACAAAAGCTTCATCTACTGGCGAGAGAGTGAACCCTTTGTCTGTCACAACTTGATAGCCCACTTCAGGCCTGAAAAGAGAGGGATCACGAAACCAATTGCACGGGGTTTTCTTTTTTCATTGATAGTATCAATAGTATAAGCATCCCATTGTGCAAAGCTCACTGCGCAAAGTGGCCTTTGCTACATTTAATCAATCCCCTTCCTGCATTTCTACTGCAGAAATGAAAATGACATTTCGAAGCACACTGGCCTTTTAAATCTTATAAGGAAGCAGTACAGATTTTGCCAAATGGAAGCATTGTTTTCCCCAGAATTCTCCTCGGTGCTTTCTAAACTTTTAATCTGACTCCACAGCGTACATGAAAAAGGGGAAGGCTGGAGGCTCGGCAGTCACCACATCACTCACAATTATCTAGGGTCCAACTAATCTCCTCCCTTTAAAAGAAACTTCTAAATGTCACAGGCCCCTTAGCCACTCCACTGAAGGAATGTTCAGCCCACTGATTGTCCTATGAACAAAGCAGGCTGCTCAGAACGGCTCAGGACAACTCCCCAAGTTAACCAGAGCCCATCATTGTACTGATTGAAAACACTTTCTTCTCTAGAATATTCTCCTTTCCCTTGGGTCCTTCCAATCTGNTAACAGCACTGAAAACCACCACAAGGATTTCTTCTGCGGAAAAGAGAGGGATGGCGGCCGGGTGGCTAGTCAGAATTTTTGCTTTATTTAATATTTCCAATAGTAATGCTCTGTGTATAATATGATTAGTAAAAATATTTCAAGTGTTACTAAAAGGGGGGCCGAAGAGATGGCTCAGCAGCCAAGAATGTGCACTGCTCTTCCAGAGTGTGTACTGCTCTTCCAGAGGATCTGAGTTCGGTTCCCAGCACCCACTCTGGGCAGCTCACACCCACTTGNACCTCCAGCTCCAAGAGAATTCAACCCCCTGCCCTCCATAGGCATCTGCACTCATGTGCACATACCTCCATGCAGACATATAATTAACAAAGTCAAGCTTTGAAGAAATATTAATAAAATGGATACCTTAGATGCTAATATCATTAACTGGACACAAAAATGTAAAAGCTGTAAACTTCCTTGGTGAGCTTTTCCTGTACATGTTGCTGATGTGGAACATGGTTTTTAATTCGTCAAGGCTCCTAAAAAGGGACTTTTTGCTCAGGAAACCAGTTCCTCCTCAGAACCAAGAGTGAGAGGACAGGGGTACCCACTGTGAGGTACCTGCCTCCCGAGGATAGCTGCTAATATCACAAAAGCACAGAGCTTTGAAATTTTGCCCTAACTCCAAAACCAGAAACTGTTAGCAGGTCTCTTGGGAAAGNAATGTCCACGTCCTTTCTGAGTTGAGTACCCGCCAATGGATGGTGTCCCTGCAGCATTGATTACCTTCAAGTAACCAGTTAAAGGCCCAGCAATCTCAGTGCTCAGCAACAGCCAAGGAAAAACTGTTGACAAAGAATTTGAGGAAGAGTAGGTGCCTCCTACTGTCTAGGAACTCAATATTGACTCTGGTTTCCACAGTCAATCTGCTAATGCGTTTCTTAGGTTGTGGGTCATAACCCCACACAGGGGCTACAACACTGAATGGGCAAAATTTTGGTGACAAAAAAAAACTGGTAACAGTAACAGGTGTTGTGGCCACGCAGTGGCCAACAGTTAATTAAAATCAAATGTGCAATGAATACATGTTTCTGGCTGCNTTTGCTCATGTCATGTNATGTTGTATGATGTCACTGCACCCTCAGTTCTGAACACACACATGCCTGTTGTAGTACGCACAGCATCATACCACACAAGGCCAGTGATGGCTGCCTGGAGCATGGCTCACATTCCAAACAATTGTATGTTATGGAGTGCAGTGTTTCTACTGTCAGTACAGACATTTTTGTTCTTACAGAAAGGAAAAAACTTGATTACAGAAAACAAAGACTTTTCAATATTTTCCTGTCATNATTACTCAGCAGGTAAGGATCAAATTAGTATATCTTTGGACTGGATTGTGTTTGAATATTTGATATTAAAAACTGCTGTTTGAATTGCCAACTTGAGTTTCATTTTTTTAAAAAATAATTAAATGAATTTTGGCTTAGAGTTTGGATAGAACTGCCAAGTTTCTGAAATGGTCTTAAATACACCTTTCATAATGTTATACTATATATTTCTGTGAATCAGTGTTCTCAGCATTAATAATAAAATCAAAACATCTATAAACTCTGAAAAACATTGAAGGTATTCCATGTCTTACAGTATCAAATATGAGCCAATATTTAATTATGTAAAAATTAACACACACACACATTTTGTTAGTATGCAACAAGTATGGTGAAATTATGTTTCCACCAAAGAATTGTATCTCAAGCATTTTGTGTACCTATCTTATATCCCTTCCCAGGGTTGTATAAAAATNGCTCAGGAGAAAGGGCTGTGAGTGGGCAACGTTTGAGAAAGCCAAGTCTAAAGACTAGAAGGATGAAGTTCTGCTGACTTACGATGGGTAATAATAACTGTCTAGGTGGAAAAGGAACTTTTACAGTGCCTCATACCTCACTGTCAATAACCCTGCAAGAGGAGGGCTTACAGCTCAGACATGAATCTGACTAAAGAGCCGAACANCTGTAAGCAGAAATGGAAGGACCAACAAGAACTAAACTGGGTTATGCTGAACTGTGACAGTTTCTGACTAAAAATCCATCTCCTCACTGCAGAAGGTAACTCTTCTTTTGACATCAAAAATTACACAGGAAGCCAACTGAACTCGCTTTGCAAACTCTCTTCCTGCTTGAAACACTCAGGGAAAGGCAGGTTAATAAATGTTAATCCCTAACTTCATTGCTGTGAGGTAATCTAGGAAAACAACATTTTTGTAACAAATTAAACATATTTACCTATAAACAAGTAAATGATTTTCTGTCTCAGTGACTTGAATAGTCAAATCAAGAGAGCTTGAATAATCGTCTCAGTGAATGGTGCCATTTTTTTT
>LZPO01066387.1:227133-238965 GCA_001675575.1 Neotoma lepida | reverse complement strand
AAGATCTTTTTAATGTAAAAATAAATAAATTAATTAATAAAAAAAGAAACAAAAAATTAAATAAATAAATAAAATAAAAATTTTCAATTTTAATGATGATTATGGTTTCCAGAAGAATAACCAACCTGAACAATATAAATTTCTTCCTTCTCACCATACCATATTTCAAACTTGCGGTTATCACCTTTCACATGTTCTGTGATTCCAGCGTCTTCCATCTACAACAAATCAAACTTTTCCTGAGCATTTGATTATAAATATGGAATTGCATTCATCATGCTCTATCATAATCTATAGGAACAGAATGTCTCACTTAAGCAAAATATACATTTTATTTTCAATGAGTACGAAATGGAAAGTATAGTCATAGGCATGAGGACATAAGTGTTTTGTGGAAATATGCACTCAGAGTTCAGATGCCATGCTCCATTCTAGTGCTTGATATAAATGTCAGACATCTGAACACCCAGGCCTCTTATCTAAGGTTAAATTCTGCTGGAAATTAACAATACAGTATTAAAACAAAATTTTATCAGAAGTAAAAGTAATTAACCATCAATGGGAAAAGCCACCTGACATTGATTAATTTCAATGTGTTTTTTTTGAAGTAATTATTGACCAGATCAATTTGATCTTACAGATTTATTCCCCACGACTTATAAGTAGCAAATTTATAGGTTAGGGAAGGACCAGCCAAGTTCACAGAGGTTATTCTATTCCCACCAACCCCTCTACAGCAAAGAAAATACCTAACCTTCTCACAGCAGTAAAACTTGTGTAGTATACAACATTTCTTTCTTCCCACCACTTTCTTCTCACCCTTGTTTGTGCTTAGCACAATTATCTTTCACCATTTGCTGCTAACTTTGGCTAATTCCATGTGGGACAACTTCACTCCCTTGTGTAACATTTTCTTAAAGTTTTTCTCTGCCTTTCCTCCTTTCTTTCAATTCCTTCCTAATTGTCTAAAGGAATATCACACTGTGTTCCACTTATGAACCCCCAAAATGACCCTAATTAAAACTAATGAACATTAAGGGTAGTGCCCCAGAGATTTGTGCATTAAGGTAAAGGAAAACAATTATACTTAGAAATGCAACTTAGCTACGTTAATTAAAAAGCCTCTGACATCCATCTTGAATGTAGTTTATTTTCGAATGCTCCCTAATCTATCCTTCCCATACCACTCTAATCTATCTCTGCTCAAATATGTAGCTATAAGAATGCTGACATTCCTATCTTTCTAAAAAGTGAATTATTTTTCATCACATGACTGTCTCAATAGGATGATATGTAGCAGACATACAAGACTTCCAAACCAAAGAAGGCCAGACTGGACCTCCATCCATCTATCACTAGCATTCATCAGCTATGTCTTAGTGTAAGGTGATGAAGTTTTCTCAAATACCATTTTTCAACCATGAAACTGGTAAACATGCATTTCACAGAGTTGATATGAGATAAAAATATTAAACAGCATGTTTACATCATATAAGTTGTTGTCGGGGGGTTATGCATGTGGGTATGCATGTTCACACGTACATGGTACATATGTACATGTGTAGGGGCCAGAGGTTGATGTCAGGTATCTTCCACAATAGATCTCCACTTTATTTATTGATGCAGGGTCTCTTGCTGAACCCAGAGCTCACCTGATCCAGCTAATCTAACTAGCTAGTTTGCTTTGGGCCGAGATTACAAGTGGCAGCCACATCCACATACCATTTTACACAGGTGCTAGTGATCTGAACTCCAACCCTTACACTTGAATGATAAGCTCTTTACCCTTCTCCCCAGTTCATAATGAGCTTTGAATGTATGGCTTTGCTTCCCATACTTTCCTGTATTTGAATGGCAACTGTTTTTCTACTTCCCATTGCTAATATATATATAGCACATCATTAACGAAGCACATTTGGAGATTTCCCTGGCAATCAAACCATTTTTATCTGACACAAAGTTAGCACTATTATGTGTTAAATTAAAACAAGAGTTGGAGATAGTAAGCAAGCACACAGTCTCATGGATCTGAAGAAGCTACATCTCTATCTGATCACCTGTGACCTGTCATATGTTTTTTTCTATGGATATTAAGTGCTTGCATTAGAGTACATAGTCATTAGAAAGACAGGAGAAGGCTGTGTAAGTCTAGCTTGGTGTCCTGCAGTCAAGACAAAAAAATCCATTTCAGGGGAGAGAAGTTGTTCAGCTTTGTTTAGTAGCACACTGACCAGTAGTGATAGACTCTCGTGAGAAAAAAAGAGGAAGCAAGCACAATGAGACCTAAGAAACAGTCAAACTTCCATCTTTCTTAGTCTACAGCACTACCATTTTCCCAGGAATCTTTATCTAAAATTTTTCAAGCATCACTGACTAGTTCTTTTCTATTAAGATACAATTGTATCAGAAAACCAAAGAAAAACCAGACAGATTTTCTTCTTTTAAATGTCAAGTAGTATTTATTTTCTATATCTGGTAAGTCACTAAGCCCTTATGTCTGCCTTCCATTGAAATGTTTCTTGCATCATTTCCTCCAACTGTTTCCATGGTAACTATTGTACTCCTTCTGGCTTCATTATCTCATTAGTCCTTCTTTAATGAACTTCAGAAACATTCTGTTGATATGCCCATCATTGTATCAAATTTAAAATAAAATAGAAAATCAATGCAAATAAGAAATTCTGCATTAAGTAGTCACTAGGTCAGCCCACAAACAATGTGAATCCAACTGATTCATGTCAAACATGCCTACAAAGATGAAGTACATTTCAAGGAGTACATATGCAGATGGCAAGATCTAAAACCTGTCAGAAAGGGATTACAATGTCTTGGTTCTCAGTTGATGTTTGTTAAAGTCATAAATAACTCAGATATGTAGACTATATTAAAAGAATAACTGAACACGTGTGGCAAAGATGGTTGGAGTTTTAAAGACTCTTTGGATCTACTGTGGATTCACAATTGAATACAAAATGGACAATGGGAAATGCTCCCAGTAGGAATTTTGCTAGATACAGGTAGAGGCAGCTGACCAGTATGAAGAAAATCAAAAGTAGGGCCTGCTTATCAGGTGGCCTCCTTAAACTAAGTCCTCAAGCTCATGACAGGTCCATCAATATAAGCACTGCTACATTTTTATCAGCTCTCAACTATACTTGGAAAGCCAACTATGAAAGAAAACACTCATGAAAAATGACTAAAAGGGTAGTGACTGGAGAATTGAAGATAAGAATTTTCTATCTTCCAATTATCCTATAAACAAATGTGTTGCATTTATAATTTAAACTTGAAAGATAAAATTCATTAGGTTTAAAATAACCAAATTTATCAATTATAGCCTCATGTGAATTGGAAGTACTACTGGGCCACTAATGACTTCCACAAACAACTGTGTCCTAATTTTAACACAAGACTAATGTCAGGACACAATGGTAATTTGAGTTCTAAGAGAGAATAAAATCATTTCAAAGAATAGCACAGAATATATATGAGAAAGATTCAGCTATAGGGAGCTTTGGATACCCAGAAAGCACGGGGCTAAGGAATGAAGGAGGGACAAAGAAAGGAGGGTAGGAATATGCTAAGCACAAGGGTTCTCCATTTTGAAAGTGCAGTGAGGAGGGGAAATTCCTTTCCTCCTTGTTTCTCCTATAACAAAAGCTTCTTGATAACAAGACCAAGAATTTTACCCAGTATCATTGGAAGAGTGCTCATCCATAGATGAGCCAGGACACAAAGGGCACCTTGGAGAACGTCTGAGACTACAGTGATGGGGAAGTTGAATCAAAGCTCTACACCTGGGCCCAACCTCTAGTCCTGATTTCAGACTCCCAAAACCCATGTATAGCTAGATGTGTTAGTACATGCTTATAATTCTAGTGTTCCCACAGCAAGATAGGAGGTGAAGACAGGAGAATCCGTGGAAGATCTTGGGGCAGCAAGACTGGTGTGCATAGCAGTGAACAACAGGACATTTTGCTTCAAAAAGATGGAAGGAGAGGACCAAGACCCAAGGTGTCCTATGACCTCGAAAGTTGTGCTGTAGCATATATGTGCCTATATTCACACATGAACACACATGCATTGTTTTGCTTTGATTTGTTTTGTTGATTCTTTTAAACAGAGGGATGTATAGCTAAAGTATAAAACCTACTTAAGGGAAAAAAGTACTCAAGATGGAATACATATAAGACAATATTGTACCACATAGTGTGAGCTTTCTTACTTTTAGGCAGTGCTTAAAACTGTACGATGGGTATCTATCAGCACCTTCTCCAGATTCAACGCGCCTCTTACAAAATATAACAGCTTTTTCATACAAGAAAATGTGTCTTTGCCTGGGTTTGAATCTTGCAAAATCCTTCATTTTTGTAGCACCTTTCCGGTGTCCTAGCCAAACACTGAATGCACCTTGCAGAATCATCTTGCCCAGCTCATTCAGATTTCCCTAGAATGAAAAATCAAAACCAATTCATAGAAAGCAGAGCTATATTTATGTGTCAGACATTGACAGCTTGGTGTTTAGCTTGGCCTACTAATACTCTGAAGCACATTTTGCCTGCTTTATTTTTTTTCAAATCATCACATAAGACTTTATTGCTGAGGACCCATCACATTTTGATCACAGGAAATGGATAAATCAATCTCATACTGCTTTGGATGGTTTACCCCCTACATGCTAACTTTCATAGTACTAGAAGGTGCTATGCAGGCTGCTAGGTGGCTAGTCAACTATCATTAACCAGCTGTGAACCATGTGAGTTACAATAATGATCAGGATGACAGAATAGGCCAATTAATGCAATAATGGCATGAATGTTAAGGGTATAACCAATTTCCTTTTTTTTCCTTCCTTTTCTTTTATTGCAAATGGGTTTTCTCATACAAAATATTCTGATTATAGTTACTATTCCCCAAACTCCTCTTAGATCCTGCCCACCTTCCCTCCCATCCAGATTCACACCCTTTCTGTCGCCCCTTAGAAAACAAACAGATATCTAAGGAATAATAATAAAATAAAATGAACTAAAACAAAATAAACAAAAACAAACAAGCTTTAATAGAATGAAACAAACAGAAGAAAAAGAGCCAAAGAAAAATCACAAATAGATACAGAGACACACATGTCTGTACATACAGGAATCCCATTAAAAACACAAAACCAGGAGCCATAATATATACACAAAGAACCTGTAAAGCAAAAAAGAAAAAAGAAAGAAAGAAAAAAGAAAAGAAAAGAAAAAATTAAATGCCCTGACAAAACATTATGAGACAAAGAACATCCAAAAATGCCATTTGAGTTCTTTTTGTGTTGGCCATCTACAGCTGGATGATAGTCACACCCTCACTACGTAAACCTGTGAGCTACATGGTCACATAATTCGCGTGCTCAGCGCGACCATGTAATCTGCTCATGCTTGGAGTAGCCATGTGGACCCGAGTGTGCATGAGCCAGCCAGTCCTTAAAAGGCAGGTCCCGCGTACCCTGCCCTCTCTTTTACTTGCTTTCTACAGGCTTGAGCACGTCTTCTCTGTCTCTCTCCCTTAATAAAGCTATCCCTTCGTGGCTGCCATGTTCGTGACTTTTCCTGTAGGGTAAGAGCGCCGCGACAAACTAACAATGGGGCCTACCCTTGAAAGTTTGCCATGCGATGGCATGGGTGAGGAAAAATACCCTCCCCTCTCTGCTCCTTGCTACTTGTGGCAGGTGAAGAGAGAGCTGACCCTGGAGTCACAAGCATGAGAGAACCAGCCCTGCCCTACACCAGCTACAGCACACAGGAAAGTAGGTCCTGTACCCCACCTGGGAAGCACACTATAGCTGTCCCTGTTGTTGGGAGTCCAGGTGTGCCAGCTCTGAGGGTGTGAGGGCAGGAGCGCTGACCCCGCCCCTCCCTCATATGCCCCCTCCTACAGTAACTGGGAGAGAGGGCTCTGCACCACCCCTGGGCAAAACAGTAGAGCTACCCTGGTGGTGTGAGTGGGAGGGGCGGCTGGATCTGATGGCCCATTAGCAAGAGAACTGGTCCAGCTTCTTGCTGTAGACTGCAGTTGGGTGAGCTAGCCGAAGCAGTGATAGAGAGCTTACTCTGGTAGTGACAATGAGGAAAAGCAAGCGGGCTGACCAATCCAGCTATCACCCAGGCCCAGAACCAGGGCTATGAGTTGGCCCACCCCAACATCCACTGAATCTATGAACTGTTGGAGCATGTGAAAGGGACAAACCTACGGATCCTACGGATCTCCATGACACTGGACAACAACAGGCTATCCCAGAGGAGCCCCAGTGAAAGCTCATTATCAGTGCTGTAGCAGAAACCAGTAGTCTTGAGCCAGATCAATGACTCGAGGCAATGAACACTTACAAGTAAACATGAATGAACTAAAGGGTAAACTGTGTGACTCAACAGGCCACACTACAGCTTCCATGATGATATTCTTCTGTTGTTGTTGTTTTTATTTTTGTTTTGTTTCTTTGATTTGTTTGGTTTTTGGTTTTTCTTTTAAATTTGGTTTTGTTTTCGGGAGGAGGTTGTAAGGGCAGAGTGGGGACTAGAGGGGACAGGGAGATAAGTGGGATTGGAATGCATGATGTGAAATCCACAAAGAATCAACAAAAGTAAAAATTTTTTAAAAGTTGTTTTTAAACCGTTCACTGTAGGATAACTTTTTACTTTGAAACACACCGTGTCTCACATATATTTAAAATTGCTGTGAGGTTGCTGCATAAAAGAGCCTTCCTTTTCCTTGGCTTCTTGGCATTTCCCATGTGGAGTTATTTCAGCTGGAGCAATGCTCATATGTCTTCCTCATTCCTGATTGGTACATGATATATTACCACCCTCTGGATGGAGCTGTTCTGGGAAAAGGTGGCAAGCCCTAAAGACTTGACCCTTTATATTCATATCTGCTCTAGACTAGGGAAAGTAGCAATTCTGGGACAGTGTGTCTGCTTAGCTGACCCAAGCTCAAGACTTGAAGGCAGGCTGCTACAGACCAGGAAAATGTCATCAAATTCCATTTGGCTGCTGATCTGCAGCCAATTCTCCACTTAACATTATCAATAATAATGCTTATATTTTTATTTCAATTTGTCTGCCTCTTGTATGTTATTTCCCAATTGAATCCAAGAGATAAAAAAGGGATTCTGACAAGTTCACCCCCTAAAATTCCAATAATCACTAAAATTGACTTACAAGATAGCCATCGATGGCAATCTGATGCATGGAGTCATTCAGTGACTTCAGTAAGTCCAGCATTGTGTCAAGGGCCTCCTTTAACTGAGTGGTTCCTTCACCTTCTTTGCTGTACTTTAAGAGCTCCTATAATTAGAAGTCAAGAATTAAACAATATCAGTCACATATTAAAACGGCTAGAAAAATGAGTAATTTGGAGCTAATATGCTTTTGAGCAGCAATCCAAAGATATTGTCACTTTTTAGAGTAATTTTTTTTCATATTGTTTCTCACATTAACATTATATTTAATAACAATGTCAAAACTGGAGAAGAAGTAGAATAATAACTAGAGAGTATAAAACAAAGGGCATTCAATACTTTTACAGCTAAAAAACAAGAGCTACAAAAACACATCAGAGATTAGTTTTCAAAGAAATTACTTGAGTTTTCCTCCTCTACACACAAAACCTTGTCACTCATTATGCATATAGCATCATGAAACACATTTTAAAAGAAACTGTGGATTTGTACACAACATAGATTCTACTAATCCCTTCCCATTAAAGTAGGGGAGTGTTATTTGCATTTTTCATTAAAAGTCCAATAGGAAACATAATCTTAAAATTAATAAGTATATATTTAGATCTTAACAATATGAAAATTATTTTATAAAATATTATGCTTTAATATGGATAGAATTTATATGGAGGATCAAGAGCTAACACTCCATATACTCACAGCTTAATCACCTTGAGTATGTCATTTGTACACCACCATGAGAAAGCACACTGCAAAAATCTTACACCTAAATCTAGCCATTCCTCTCCTTCAATCTATTGCTAGTGCTTCCTAGTCAATCACTTCCTTTGAAATGACTACTATATTTGATTCCAAAAAAGAGTTAAATGGGGGCTGAAGAGATGGCTCATTAAGAGCACTGGCTGCTCTTGCAGAGAACCTGGATTCTATAAATTTGATGCCCTCTTCTGACTTCCATGGATACCAGGCAGACACATGCTACATATTACATACATGCAAGCAAAACATTCATACACATAAAATAATTTTTAAAGTAAAAAAAAAAAACAAGCAAATGCTTCATGTAATTACCTTTAAAAGCAACTGATACTTAGTGATTCGTTGCACTGGTTTGAGCAAATAGGAATCCAGACCAAGTCGATGTTTTAATTTTTTTTGACATTCCTGTCATTAAAAGATAATGATCAGCTGGGTACAGTAGCACACACCTTTAATCCTAATACTCTGGAGGCAAAGGCAGGCAGATCTCTGTGAGTTTGAGGCCAGCCTGGTCTACACAGCAAGTTCCAGGCCAGCCAAAGCTGATGGGGATATCGTTCTGTACACTATGAATATGTGTTGCTCTTATTGGTTGATAAATAAAATGCTGATTGGCCAGGAGCCAGGCAGGAAGTATAGGCAGGATAAGCAGACAAGGAGAATTCTGTGAAGAGGAAGGCTGATTCAGGAGACGCCAGCCAGCTGCCCAAGGAGCAACATGTAATGGGACGCAGGTAAAACCATGTAACAAGTGGCGACATATAAATTAATAGAAATGGGCTGAGTTTAAGTGTAAAAGCTAGTCAGTAATAAGCCTGAGCTAATGGCCAAGCAGCTGTAATTAATATAAGCCTCTGAGTAATTATTTTATAAGCAGCTGTGGGACTGTGGGTCCTAATGGGACCCAGACAAAACTTTCTCCTACACAAAGCTACATAATAGAGAGATGCTGTCTCCAAAAAAAAAAGTAACAATCAATAAATGTTAAATTAAGAAATGTAGAGGGGTACAAGGAACAAACAAAATATGTATGAAAATTCCATATGGAATACTTACTTTGTAGGCTTATTTTAAAAGTAATTTATTTTTAAAAGACATATACTAAGGCTGGAGAGATGGGTCAAAGGTAAGGGCATTTGCTGCTCTTCCAAATGACCAAGGTTCAGTTCCCTGCACCCACACAGTGACTCACAATCACCCATAACTGTAGTTCCAAGGAATCCAATGCCCTTTTTTGATTTCCATGGGCAACAGACATACATGGTCCATATGTGTGTGTGTGTGTATATACTGGCAAAATACTCATATACAAAAATAAACCTTTAAACAATTTTCATAAATAAAAATACATGTACCTGTAAAATGTCAAGGCTAAGTGCTCATTGATTAAACCCCAGACATGAGTCTTTCTTATATCTTAAGAAACATGTATCAGAAAAAGCACTGCTGCATATAGTACAAAATTTATGAGAAATAATACACCTAAAAAACTGCTATATCATTTTAAAATTTTGAGAGCACATGCCTGCAATCCCAGCACTTAAGAGGAAGGTGGAGCCCTATGATTTTAAGGCCAACTTGGTCTACATGGTGAGTTTCAGGCCATCCAGAGACCATCTCAAAGAGAAATGGAGGAAAGAGGAAGAAACGAGGGAGGGAGGGGAGGACAGGAAGGAAGGAAGGAAGGAAGGAAGGAAGGAAGGAAGGAAGGAAGGAAGGAAGGAAGGAAGGAAGGAAGGAAGGAAGGAAGAAAGAAAGATGAATGGATGGATTTGGAAGGTAGAAAATTACAGCATTTTGAAGTCTAAAAGGTTTCCATGTATAAATTCACATTGGAATAAACTGCATAAAATTTGAGAAAGCTGGAAATGACAATAGGTTAGAATGATTAAAATGTTCTTCAATCTGTCCAAGAAAATTAGCAAAAGACCAGCTCTACAGGCAAAGGCCCAGAAAAGAAATAGGTTGTGCTAAATATAAATCTGACTAGGTTTGAAAACAGAATATTTCTTAAGATTGCAAGAAAAATACAGACTTCATCAACTGGTGCTGTATTTCATTCAGTAATTGGCTTGCTGCCACTATAAATATAGGGGTCATGACATTGGGTCCTGGGAACAGTGTAGGGACCATAGTTAAGAGAAGATGGGGGTGGTTAAGATGAATGTGCATATGGAAAGTGCACAACACAAAAGGACTGGGAAGTGAATATACCTGATGAAGATAGAGGGCCTTCCATTAAACGTGAATAAAATTCTGCATATAATCTAATTCAAATAAGAATAAGCAATCAACACTTAAATGATAGACTGATATATGCATTTTGATCTCCTTCATGAAATCCAACTATTATGATGAAATATATTTTTCTCAACGCAAAAAATATAATTGAGAAGGGAGAAAAGATTTGCAAAACTTAAAAACTAAAAGTCAATTCACACATGGTATCTAATTACAGGTTGAGAGGGGGGAAAGCCAAAAATAGCTCAGTTTTTATGTTAGAGAATGCCCCTTTCCCTTCTCAAGAAATACCCAGTACCTGAAAGAGAAAAGTTGGAAGTGTTTATGAAATAGATACTAACAACTGTTGGTGAGGATATGGGACATCAGAACTCACACACTCTAGTAGTAATGCAAAACTGCAGCCACTACAGAAAACAGTCCACCAGCTAGCCATTAAACCTAACCAAGAATGGTGGCTCATACATTTAATCCCAACACTCAGGAAGCAGGAGCAAATGTATCTCTGTAAGTTCAAGGCTGACCTGGTCTATATAATGCATTCCAGGCTAGTCAGGGCTACACAGTAAGATCCTGTTCAACATTAAATATGGAGTTGCCATATGACCCATTTTATTCCTAGGTGTATAACCAAAAGAAAAATAAAAATTTACTTAAATTTTTTGTAACAGGGTTGGAGATGGCTCAGTGGTAAGAGCTGGCTGCTCTTCCAGAGGACCTAGGTAAGATTCCCAGCACCCACGTGGCAGTTCACAACCACTTGTAATTCCAGTTCCAAAAAATATGAAACCCTCTTCTAGCCTTTGAGGGAACTACATGCACATGGTACGCAAACATGCATATAGAAAAAACACAAGTACACTATAAAATAATAAAATTTCTAAAAGATTGTATCATAGCTATGTTAAACAAAGGATAGAAACAAGCCAAATGCCTATCAACTAATAATCATATGAGTCAAAAATTATCTATCTACTCAGGAAATACTCAAACAGAAAAAGAATAAAGTATTGCTATATACAATGCAATGAAGCTCAAAAATATGTGAAATAAGTGGTTCTCAACCTGTGGTTCGTGACCCCTTTGGGTCCTGCATATCAGATATTTACATTACAATTTGTAACAGTAGCATAATTACAGTTTATGAAGTAACAACAAAATAATTTTATGGTTGGTGGTCACCACACATGAGGAATCGTGTTAAAGGGTCACAGCATTAGGAAGTTTGAGAACCACTGTGTTAAGAAACCACATTAAAATGCCATGAAGTGAGCTGGGCAGTGGTGGTGCACATCTTTAATTCCAGCACTTCGGAGACAGAGATAGGAGGACCTCTGTGAGTTCAAGGCCAGCCTCATCTACAGAGCGAGTTCCAGGACAGGCTCCAAAGCCACAGAGAAACCCTGTCTCGAAAAACAAACAAACAAACAAAAAAATACCATGAAGTGTATGCTTTTGCTTATATGAAATGTTCAGAATAGATAAATCTACAAAAACAGAAATCAGATTAACAGCTGAATGTTAGTTGAATGGATTGGGGGAAATGAGTAAATCAGTGAATAAGAGGTAACTATTAAAAGGCATAAGGCAGTATGAATCCCTTTTGTCTTTTTCCT
>LZPO01066387.1:189917-211861 GCA_001675575.1 Neotoma lepida | reverse complement strand
AGGAAGGAAGGAAGGAAGGAAGGAAGGAAGGAAGGAAGGAAGGAAAGAAGGAAGGAAGGAAGGAAGGAAGGAAGGAAGGAAGGAAGGAAGGAAGGAAGGAAGGAAGGAAGGAAAGAGAGGAAATAAGAAGGAAACAAATAGATGTATTTCCTGCATCCTGAGTCAGTCTCTTCATGGTCCATGGTAAACTAGACTCTATCTTTCATACTTGCAGTGCTATACTCATTCATGAAAGAAAGCACTGTCTCTAGAAAGATAAAGCATTGTTTAGGTGTTTGGAAGTGGGCAGCATGTAGAACTGGAACTGACATGCGGTGCTCTACAGAAAGGATCTGAGGGCTGGAGAGATGGCTCAGAGGTTAAGGGCACCAGCTGCTCTTCCAGAGATCCTGAGTTCAGTTCCAGGCACCCACATGGTGGCTCACAACCATCTGTAATGAGATCTGGCGCCCTCTTCTGGTGGGCAGGAACACATGCAGGCAGAACACTGTATACATAAGAAAGGATCTGGACTTGAGCCAGGACTTCAAAGAAAAACTGCTCACACACTGGGACTATGCCAATACTGCAATTAAACACAAGGCAGCAGATTTTCCTTGTACACATAGGTTTTCAAATGTACAAAGTCAGTGTAATGAATGGAAAACATGCCTGAAACCCCAATACTAATTCTGCAATTACAGCAGCACAGCCAACTTTGAAACCATTAATCAATTATACTTACTTTCACATTGCTTTGAGGTTGAATCTGTCTCCAAGACTTCTTTGCTGGTAGAGAAATGTGAAATAATGTCAAACGAGAATTAAAGTCAACACTTTTAATGAAAATACATGCATGTTTATTAAAAAGAGAGCTAATGCTTCAATATATTTGTTAGTATTTTAAATCGCTATACAGAAGACAGCAATTGGTTAGATTCTGTATAAATCCAACTTCTTATGGAGCATGATTTTGCTATGTACTACCCATTTTCTCATTAATGACACATTTGCTTACTTGCCAAAAGAAAAGGGTGTTAAGTGTTCACAATTATGTTCATATTTCGTATGCATTCTGCCACATAAACATTCAATCAGATTGTAGTTCACTAAGTGGATCAAAAAGTCTTTGAATCTAATCCTACACATATGAGACCAGGGAAGACAGGGGAGAGCAGTTGGGGGGGGTAATGAAAAGAACAAATTATGGGACTGGCAAGATAGTTCATCAAGTAAAAGTGCTTACTGATAATCCTCATGAGCTAAGTTTGCTCCCCAAGACCCATATGGTGGAAGGTGAGAAGCAACCCCAGCAAATTGTCCTCTGACCTCCATATGTGTACAGTTACACAAACACACAAATGCAAATAAGAACAAATTAGATATGAAAATGCCATAATGAAAGTCATTGCTTTATATAGTAACTTGAAAATTAATAACAAAAAAATCCAAGTTTAACCTAGTAATTACAGCATCCACCATTTATTTGGCACTTACCCCAACCAGGCCCTGATCTAAGCCCAATGATCTATTTTCTTTTTTCATTCTCAAATCTCCACTAAGCAATGGAGAACAGTATCTATCTCATCTTACAGATATCACTAAGGCTAATACCTTGTTCCGGAAGTAGAGGTGGTATTTAAACCCATACGTGTTTCTAATCACTACAGCAAACATTTCCAAAACAATTGGTAAAATGCTCATAAAAAAACCTTCATCAAAATTCAAAGTTTTAATCTTTATTTTTAAATAGTAAATTTCCAGCACTGGGGGAAAAAATAGGGTAGAAGGTGAACTGGGAATATAGCTCAATGGTAGAGCACTTGCCTAGCATGTGTTCAATTCCCAGCACCGAAAAAAGATGGTTTTCACAGAAACAAGCAAGGAAAGGGCACAGACAAATCCAAGAATATATTAAGTTCCAAATCATGAAGGCTGCTGCCTGTCAAAGGTACATTGAGTACTGGCCTCAGCATGGAAGATAATACACCTTTTAATCCTCTTGTCCTTGGCAAGAGCTAGTGTCAAGCACACTCAGGATAGTGGATGGTCTTTCATATTCTATAAAACGTATACTTCACTGCCATTTATTAAAAAGTATTGACATATGAAAGTTATATATAACTATACATTAGACTTAGTGTAAGTTACCATGTAAAATCAGTTTCTTAATAAGTACTGGTGTACATCACTTTAAAGATACCTAACATACAAAGATCTAAATTTATTCCTAAGGGTAAATTATGGATTGTTTGCAAACACATAGAGAGGTACAAAAGGGTATGTGTGTGTATCTCTGTAACATTTTTTTTTCTGAAAAGCCAGGTAAATATATTCATTCTTTCAACAATGTAAAGACATATAAAATGGCTGACCACCTATGTGATATGACAAGCTACCTCTGTGTTTGGGGATATGCAAAGGTGACTTGCACACAGATCCTGTTCTTGCAGAGCATCCTGTCTAGCAAGAGCAACAGAAACAGGTAAGTGGGCTGCAGCTCAGAAAAAATAAGGAAGCTTCTTGTTACATGAGATGAACACCTGACTGAGCCAGGCTACAGGGGAACAGCAGAGGATAGAGAAAAGCTTGTCTAGAGGAGGGACCCTAAGGATAGGAACTAGCAACGAGGCAATAGAGCAATCAGGGTAAAGTGGTCCAGAGAAATAGCAATCTATGCAAACTCCACAATGTAAGCGAAAAGGAGGCAAGGAGAGTGTACCATTGGGAGCCAGAAAGACTACTGTCAAGGCCACAAGAGATGCTACCTTAGATTCAGAATGTAGCGATAAAGTAAGTAATGATGGGAATAACTAGATGCACAGAAGGCATGTTTACCAACAAAAACAATTAATGGTATAGGAGTGAGCAGGAAGAACTAACTTAGGACGATTGGGGACATAGTACCAGTCAACAAGATGAGGAAGGAAAGTTCTACAGGCTTCACAGAAGACATATGTTTTCATGTAGGGTATGGTGAGACTGTTTCCTATGGGAAATTCCATGTTGTAAATACCAGTCTGAAGCTTAGGTGACAAAACTATAAATAGAGCTTTCAGAGCCCAACCATATCTTGCACTTTATTCCTCACTGGCACTGCCCTTCCATAACTTCCCTCCATACTTAATGAGAATTCATCAAACATCTTATCACATACTGCTAGTTTCCAGGCACTATGCTAGATGGAAGATTCAATTTGATGAAAAGGAAAAAAAAAAGCTAAACAAGCAAAAAACAGAATAAAAAACCAGTTTGACGTATTTTGATGAAAAAATTAGTACACACTTTGATTTGGTCAAATACTTGGTTCACCAATTCCAAGTTTTGAAAACTTGTCTGAAATATGTTATAGCCTGTATTATCCACAGATCAATAGGGTAATGTGCAGAAGATTCATAGCTTAAATAGTGATTTGGTTTCATTTACAAACCACGATGGATGATGGAGAAAATCATCTTTCCCAGCCATTTATTCATTAAGGTGCCTTCTTCCTCATAAATACACTAGGTAGTCTTAAACTGAAGCAAATCCAAGCTACTCTCAACAAATATTTGAATTATGAGTGATGTGAGAGTCTTTAAAATGAAGAAAATCCTGATTTACATTAATTTCACTAACTCTTTCCTTTTAAGATATATTTTTATTTATTTATAATTATGTCTATGTGGGTGTGGCTACGCAGGTGGGTATATAGGTGCCCATAGAGGCCAGAAGAGGTCATTAGATCCCCTGGAGTTATATGTTGTTGTGAGCTGCCATGTGGGTGCTGAGAAGTGAACCAGGTCCTCTGGAAGAGCAGGGAGTGCTCTTAACCCACTGAGCCAGCTCTCCAGCCCCCTCTTCTTTCATTTTGTTAAATGGTCGTTTTATGAAAGAAAATTGACTTTAGAAGCATACTCTATTCTTTACACAGTCATTTTTTTCAAGGTAAGTTTAATGTCGAGAGAGAATAATGGATGGTTGATATGAAAAAATAGATAAAGTTATTTGAAGGTAGAATTCATGAGTGAACTGCGGCCAAACTGGTTTTTCATGTGTACAAACTCATAAACTGTATTGATGATAAGTAATATAAGAAAGATGGGTACCTTTTGAAAAAAGTTTACATGCTTGAAAGAAAGAATATCCAACTCCCACTGCAGAAAGAAAGTGTAACGCCATTAAATAAGAATATGAGAAAGAAAGAAAAATGAAATAATACAAAACAAAATTTTCGTTGAATGACTAATGACATGAATGGGTCTTGGACAGCCTGGTCACAAACCAAAGCGCTCTGTTTCAGGAGGACTTAAGCTTTTGGGGAATCTATTAGGAAAGGGAATTTAATCAGAGGGAAGGGGTAGTCCAATTTTGTTTCACTTTCTCTTTATAATCACTTTTTAAGTCAGAAGGTATTTCTCCCTACTTTACAGGCAGGGAAACTGAAGTTATTAATGGGTAACTGCCTAAGGTCACACAGCTAAAGTATCCAGAAATCTAACTGATGTCTGCTTTGTGCTTAGAAATAACTGTTGAGTTTAATCAGTTCATTTTTCTACTGTTATTCTTTTTACTTTCTTCAGTATCTTTGATATTTCCAGTATTTTGGTATATTTTTAATATAGTCAGCATTATTCATTTACACTATTGCTCACGCAGTCTTATTTTGAGGATATGTACACATTTTGGAGTTACCATATAACTTCCATTGCCTTTGTAATTTGATCCATACTGGAGATGAATTGGATTTACTCATTACCTCTGGCTCAAGCATTCTCTGCATTTCAAAGTAGTTTCATACACTAGTAAAGGGACTGATTCAATTTAGGTCAAAGAGACTGAATTTAGTCATATGTTCACCTCATCTACTAACCTAACTTGTACAAAAGACCAAACTGCTCTCTCCCCAAAAGCTGCAGAGGTAGCTCCAGGAAGCCCTTGGAGAAATAATTCTTATTTTCAGACTAGTTCAACACCATTACAAGAATTATTACTTTTCCTATAGAACTTAGAAAGAAATGGGATAGTACACAAATAATAGACTTCAAAGAGTAAAACAAGAAAATGGAATCTGTAACAAGAAATTGCTAACACAATTAGCATTTACCAGCATCGATTTAGAAAAGGCAATCCACTCTATTATATAAGACATTCATATACAAGTATCATCTAAGAACCAAATAATAGCTTACTGGAGTAACAATGAGTATGTATGCTTGTAACTACGTGTATGTACATATAAGTTTCATGTTCTTTTCTACCTGCTGAAGAAAAGATGAAATCTAATGCTGGAACATTGTCACACTCATTTCTCAAGCTAGAATACTCCATGCTGAGGTGTCCATCATCTGATACAATTCAGTGTTACTACTATGGCTTATGAACATAAAGGAATCTCATTATGACTTTTGTCTTATACAATAGCATTTAAACATGCACAAAGAGGCTAAAAGGTTTTCAATGTATCAGGATTGAAAAAGAATTTAGTAGATATATCAAGTGCATCAAAGCAAACAATAGCAACACAAAAAAGAAATAGCAAATGTGAAAACAATCTACTTTACCATGTTTAGGTGAAAGAAACATTGCTCTGGATCTCATCAAACTTTCAGGTGCAGGTATCACAAACTGGAGTGGCCTCTCAGTTTTACCTTTTGGTTTCTTGGAACCAGCCTGTTGGTTCTCAAATATACTTCGAATACTTTCAAGCTTGACTTGTACAGTGTGCATTTGAGCCTAATGGATTACATAAGAATTCTATAAGCTGGGGCTTGAGAGATGGCTCAGCAGCTAAGAACACTGGCTGCTCTTGAAGAGGACCTGGGTTCAAATCCCAGCACCCATATGACCACTCAGAACCATCTATAATTCTAGTTTTTGGATTATCCAACACCTTCTTCTAGCTTCTGTAGGCACCAGGCATTTTGCATAGTACACATATATACACACATGCAGTTAAAACACTCATTTACATAAATAAAATATAAAATCATGAGCTTGTAGTAGAATATTATTTTAATATTCTTTTTGTTTATGTTGCATTTGTTTAACTCTGTGAAGCTGTGTTACTGTGCCTGTGTAAAACACCTGATAGTTTAATAAAGAACTGGCCAACAGCAAGGCAGGAGAAAAGATAGGTGGGGCTGGCAGGCAGAGAGTATATATAGAAGGAGAAAACTGGGAGAAGAGAGTTAAGATCTAGAAGCCAGAGAAGGAGGAGGACTCCAGGGGCCAGCCACCCAGCTACACAGCAAGCCACGGAGTAAGGGTATGGTTTACAGAAGTAAGAGAATGGGAAAAGCCCAGAAGCAAAATGTAGACGGGATAATTTAAGTTAAGGAAAGCTGGCTAGAAACAAGCCAAGCAAAGGCCAGGCATTCATAAGTAAGAATAAGCCTCTGTGTGTGAATTTATTTGGGAGCTGGGTGGCAGACCTCCAAAAAAAGAGTAAAAAACAACATGAGCTGCTGGGCATAGTGGAGCACATCACATCTTAAATTCCAGGAATGAGAAGACAGGGGCAAGTGGATCTCTGTGAGTTCAAGGCCAGCCTAGTTTACATGACTAGTTCCAAGTCAGCCAAGGCAACATAGCCAGGCTTGTCTCAAAAACATGAAATGAAATGAGACATAACAACTACTATTAAATTCTTCAGATACCGTTTAAAAATTTAATTTCAGGACTGGGGAGATGGCTTAGTCAGTAAAGTGCCTGCTCCATAATCAGGAAAACCTGAGTTCAGCTCCCCAGCATTCATATAAAATCCAGTCATTGCAGGACCATCTATCACCTCAGGGATGGGACATCAGAGACAGGAGGGTCCCTGGAGCTCATTGGCCAGCTGATCTATCTGAATCAATGAGAGCCACCAAGTTCACTGGAGACTGTCTCCACGTAAGGAGAGTGACTGAAAAAGACCCTGGGAGACCTTTGGCTCCCACCAGCATGCACACACAAGCATGTAGAAATACTACGTACTAAAAAATGAATATGTAAGTATCAAAGTGATGTAGCTTTAGATTATAGTGTGGTAGAATAAGTTTTTTAGTTGCTTTTGTGGACTAGAGAGATGTTTCACTGGGTAAATTGCTCTCCACACAAGTATGAGGACCTGACTTTGAATCCCAAGAAGCCATGTTCAAAGTGGGGCTTTGCATGTGAATCTCTGGCCTCTATATGTCATGTGCTCTTACACACATGTACACATACACATACAAACATATAACACAAATACAGAAACAACTTATTTTGAACTTAAAATATAAATAGAACAAAATTAGAAAAGAAACAGAACGAATTAGTGTATTCTCTATGTAAATATAAAATCAAAGTCCCAATGTAAACAACCTGATGTTTTATGTATCAATCATAAAACTGATCATAACATTCTAGTCCACTTAGGGGCCTTTCTCTGAGGATATAGAACAAAATGTATGTGAAAGCTGACAGCATGTTTAAAGAACTTAAAAATAATAGAGTCAGGCTGAGTGAAGTGGCACACACCTTTAATCCTAGCACTCAGGAGGCCAGCCTGGTCTACACAAGGAGTTCCAGCCAACCAAGGCTATATCGTGAAACCCTGTCTCAAACAAACAAGCTAAATAATAATAATAATAATAATAGACTCAGAGCTCATGGTGAAAGTTAGTCTTATATAGCAAACATATGCCTTTGGATTCTTTGATACTTGACAGTGACACTACTATCACCTTCAATCCTCAATAGGAATGTGTATTCACACAATGATATAAAGTTGGATGTGGGGTAGTAAAACTCTTACACCATGGTAATTTGTGTGTCTTTGAATAAAATATTTCTCACCTTGAGTTCAGGAGATAGGAGCACATCAAATTCATATTGCAGGTTATCAATATCATAATTGATAAAGGGTACAGCCATTTGAAGGAAATTTTCCACATCCTGAATGGCTTTCTGAGCATCTTCTTTAGTCTGAAACTTAGCCACTCCCTGATTAGCCAGGAGACATTCTCCTTGATCACAGCACTTGCGTGCCTGATGAGGAAAATCATGAAAATCAAAGCAGCAAATGTAAGAATGGATAAAGGGGACATGGGTTTGCCATTAAAAGAGCTGTCTCACTTTTTTTGTTACTACATCTTAGTGAAAGGGAGGGGAATGTGGGTGGGTGTCAAAGCACACTCACGCCATAGCTTAGAGACTGGAGGATAACTTGATGGGAGACAGTTCTCTCCTTCCAGCACGTGGGCCCTTTGGATTCAACTCTGGTTATAATGCTTGTCAGCAAGTGTCTTTACCCACTTAACCATCGTGTGGGCTAGAGCTGTATCACTTTTGTCATTAAGAATTGTTTTCAGAGGCTAGCCGTGATGGCACACAATTTTAATTCCAGCACTCAAGAGGCAGATGCAAGTATATCTCTTTGAGTTTGAAGCCAGCCTGGTCTACATAGCAAGTTCCTAGCTAGCAAGAGCTACACAGTGACACTCTGTCACCATTTATAAAAAGGAAAAGAAAAGAAAGAAAAATTGCTTTCAGAGCTGTTAATAAATGATATCTGGTGTTGCCCCCAGAAATTCTGATTCAGTAGCTCTGGGCTGCCAGCCAGCCATTTATACTGTTAAAGCGCTCCACAGGTATTGCTGATGTACAGCCAAGGTTGGGAAGCACTGCATTTATTTCATAACAAGTCATTTCTTCCATAGCAGGTGTCTGACCATTTTCTCAACACTAACACTTTAGCTGCATGTTATTTTCTACAAATTAATAACTGAAATATGAAACTTCTAGCAAAATATTAAGTGTAATAGCAATGCTTAATGATTGCCAAGGACAAGAATAAGAGTTTTATTTAATGAGAAAGAGAGATGTGTAGATTAGCATGTTTATATTCAGATGTGATGTTGACAAATGGTACTCCTGTTTACATTCCACTGCCATGACCAGATCTGTAGGGTGGCCTTTCCATTCACTGCTTAATCATGAAATAGGTCTGACCCACAGGCATGGCAGAAGATTTTTCAGTCACCAGTTAATTTTTAGTGCTGTACTATGACTATGAAATGTGGAAGGAATTTCAGGCTTCTGTAAAATGTCCCGTCGGCTTTTAACTACTCTGACTGCAGGTCTCAGAGATAGATAGACTCAAAATAGAAAGGAAGCTATCACCGCCACAGTCTCCACATTGAGACCAGGGCAGAATTGGTGCTACACTGAATCTGCCATGAATAATAGTACATAGGGAGAGAGACTGAAGCACCATAAACAGGCTCAGTCCTTAAGACCTCTTGCAAATTTAAATCCAAAGCTATAGACCCTGACCCCTTGACCTCTAAGAGGAAAAAAGAGAGACTGTAAGGCATATGGCCAAGTACATGAGAATATGAAAGATGTAGCATAAGGCATATGGGCAAGAATGTGAAGATTAGAGAACCCAAGAAGAAAAACTTAGGATCTTTTTCTGAAGTGGATCATTTCTCATCATATTACCTGCTGTAGGAGTTTGTGTATTTTGAAAATCCTGCTCAGCTGTATCTGCTTTGCTCTAATCTCACTAACCAAAACATCAGAAAGGTAGCGTAGCTCATTGCACCTCTGGCAGATTAAATCAAGTGCGTAGTGGTGATTTGATGCAAGCTTGTGGCCATGTAGTATCACAAGCCGGGCCTGGGCTAACAGCTCCTGATTTGAAAGAGGAGAGAAAAATCATGACTGTATAATCTCTGCTCACATAGTGTGGGGGAAAAAAACACTAAAGAATACAGTTGACAGGGGAAATAAATGGCCATAAAACATGATTTCATATCATTTTTCTGCATTTAACAAAAGAAAACACACACACACACACACACACACACACACACACACACACACACACATAAACCTTACAGTGATAATGATTAGCTGCTACAGCAGTGACATCAACCATCAGAAGCTCATGCATTTCTGGAATAAACTGAAATTCAACTACCCCTTTCCACTCAGGATATAAAGATTGCCTTCTAGTGTGTATAGAAGTAAACCAGAAACACATCTAGCACCCAGCATAAAGTAAACACCAGCCAAATGAAAGCTAATTTATTTCGATCTTAATTCAAGGTGCCCTTCACCTGAGTGCTTTTGACATACCTAAAGTGAATAGCAGAAGGAACTCTCATGGCTTTACCTCCATTCTGTCAACTACTGACTCCCACAGTACAGTGACTGAAACACAGTAGGGATATAGATAATGCTTCCCAAGGCAAAATAAGGCAAACTAAAGCTCAGATGAGGCAGTGACTGCCCTGTCTAGCTATTGGGAAACCCACAATTAAAATAGAGTTGCTTTTTAAATGGGCTAGACATTCAAGCTCACATATGAAAATACTACAGTCCTAGTTAGCTTTAATTGCTAACTTGACACAGCCCAGAGAAGTTGTTCTCAACCTGTGAGTCGGACCCCTAGGGGTTAAACAACCCTTTCACAGGCGTTGCTGAAGACAATTGGAAAACACGGATATTTACATTATTATTCATAACCATTATGAAGTAGCAATGAAACTAATTTTATGGTTGGGGGGGTCACCAGAACATGAAGGGTATTAAAGAGTCGCAGCATTAGGAAGGTTGAGAACCACTGAACCAGAATGAGCTGAAAGTTTCAACTGAGGACTTTCCCAGATCAGATTGGCCTCTGGGCATGTTTGTAAAGGACTGTCTTGATTACTAACTGATGTAGGAGGACTCAGCCCACTGTGGGCAGCACCATCCCTAGGCAGGTGGTCCTGAGCTATATTAAAAAACTAACCGAGCATGAGCCAGTGAGGAAGCTAGCAAGCAACACTCTTCCATGGTGTTTTCTTCAGGTTCCTGACCTGGCCTCCCTTAAAGATGGACTGTGACCTGGAACTTTAAGCCAAATAAACCTTTTCTTCCCCAAAGTTGCTTTTGTTCAGAGTATTTTATCACAGTAATGGGAAGGAAACGAGAACAATGACGGAACTGAATAATTTAAAATGGCAAGTTCTGTTTGAAATCACATTGGAAAAAAGTATTAAAACCAACAAAGCCCCTGGCTTCCAAGTCAGTTTGCCTTCTCTTTCCACTATGTCTGTCATAGGGAGATGAAAAGTGCAGCACAATCACAAAGGTCTACAAGCCTAATTCCTTTACTGGTTACTGCAACTTCTGGCCCTCAGTTGTCATTTGCACATGCTTGTGGTTCAATCCTGAGTTCGTTTTCTAAGAATAGATCTGTAAAAGCATTGCTTTGCTGTCATTTACAAGGCAGGCGAGCAAAGGCAGTTTACTAAGTATTAAAGTCATGATGAGTCTAAGCTTTAGAATTAACAAGAATGCTGACAACTGCTTTTCCTTTGAGCACATACTACATATCCAAGAGCTATGCTAAGCACTACCTATACATCTAAATAAATCCTCACCCATCACTCTACAAAGTAGGTCATTTTACCCCCAAGTTCTAGAAAAGGACATTGAGGCTTAGAAATAAATTCACCCAAGGTCCAACAGCTAGTCAGATTAAGTAGAGCTGTCTGTGTGGGTCTATGATTGATTCAACTGCATATATCATATAATGGACATTAGACAATTCATAGTCTTTTATCATTTCATAATTTCCAGATACCAAATAACTTTTTTTTTGAGACAGGGTCTCATGTAGAATAGGCTGCCCTAAAACTCACTATGTATCTGCGAACCCATTAGATATCATTCTTGGTAGACATTTTGCCTAACATCTTCAAGACAATTTACAGTCTCATTATAGAACCTACAACTTACAAAATTTCATACAACTACATGATATGTCTGCAGTGTTATCATAGGGCCACATTTAAAATGGATATAGGTTAGTATCATTGTGTCAATTATATAGTTAAGACAGGTTAAATATAATAAGCATTTACACTAAGCCCCAGTGAGACATAAACAGAGCAAATACTAAAACATAATCTTACCTGAGATTTTTCATCCAAGTTCTCTATTTTTTTAAGTGTTCGTTTTACTTGAGCTAAGTTCCCTGCTGCATCTTCCAGTTCTCTTAGTTGATTTAATAAAAGCTGAATTTGAGCCACAACCTAGAAGCAAGAAATAAAGGTTTTTAAAGCCATGTGAATTTATGCTTAGTCTTCCTGCAACTTGATATGCCATGTTTTATTGATACTCATAGGAGACCTGCCCTTTGCTGGATGGGGATGGAAGAGCAAGGGATTGGGGGTGCAGGGAGAATGGGGGAGAGGCACTGGGAGGGGAGGAGGAGGGAGGAGGCTGTGGCCAGGTTATAAAATAAATAAATGAACAAAAAAAGAAGAAGAAAAAAAGAATTCACCTTTAGGAATGATCACATTTACATAAGAAATGCTATTAAATAAGAATGCCAACATGAGAAAATTACACATACACAAAATATGTTCAGCTATTTTACTCACAGAAATAAATATTAAAGTGCAGCCTCTTAGATATCCACGCACACTTAGTGATTTAGATAAGATCATTGTGTACATGTATAGTCACATATATGTAGACATACTTGCATAAATGTGTGTACATGCTCATATACACACATGTATATACATGCATATGTTTCCCCCAGCTATGTGCTAATTGGCCCTGGAAACAAAGACCCTCCAGTAGCAGTGAGCACACCTTGTGACCACATCTTCATCTTTAATACCATTTCCCAGAAAAAGAAACCAAGGTTCCTCAGGAAAAATGGCTGCTTCCAAGGCTAAGATAGAACACATATAAGATGAATTTGAATTACCTCTTCATGCCATAAAAGGGAGAAGTTATATTTTAAAATCTTGACAAATGTCACAATAGAGTAGTTAGTTTGAACCAACAAAGTAGTTGAGAATAGCATTTGGAATACAGAGGCTAGTGAGATGGCTCAGAGGCTGACAGTGACCTCATGGACACCTGCACTCATGGACATATACCCACATAGACACATATGCAAATACACATAATTTTAAAATAATAAAATCTTTTTAGTCTGGTGTGGGGACTCACATCTTCAATTCCAGCACTCAGGAGGCAGAGATAGTGGGATATCTATGAGTTCTAGTCCAGTTTTGACTACATAGTAAGTTCCAGGCCAGCTAAGGATACATACTGAGACCTTCTCTCAAAAATAAATAAATAAATAAATAAATAAATAAATAAATAAATCTCTTTTTTTACCACTTTATGGGACTGGAGAGATGGCGCAATCCATATGGGGTTACTCATTATCACCTATAACTCCAGTTCCAGGGGATACAATATTCTCTGGCCTCCGCAGACACATGCACAGATGTGCTATAGATAAGCTCATGCAAACATGCACACACAGATAAAAACAATCTTTTAAAACAAAATCATTTTTTTAAAAACAGTATAGCAATGAGAGCTAGGACAACAGCTCAGTCAGTAAAAGTGCTTGTCACATAGGCATGAGGACCTAAGTTCAATACTTTGAACCCACATTTTTAAAAGTCTGGTGTGGTGGCATGTGCCTATAATCCTAGGGCAGGAGAGGAAACAGGAGGATACAGAAAGCTCTCTGACAAGCCAGCTAATGAGAAACCCTGTCTCAAAAGCCAAGATGAATGTTTTTTTATGACCTCTGACCTCACACACACAAAAAAAAAGAGAGAGAGAGAAGGAGTATATATAACACAGAGAGAATAGCAATGAATCATAAGCCAGGGAAATTCTAGAAATGTATGAATCAAATAAATGAATGAGAAGGGAAAACTTGCTTTATCACAGTTCCTATGGTAGATAAGTAAATACTAAACGATTACTACTGAAGGCTGCCAAAATAAAGACTGGTTCAGAAAACAATCAACAGATGCTGTATGGACAATGCTATATGCTCTATGGACAATTCTGACGAGGAAACTAGATACTTTCCATCTTCTTCCCATGTATTTACTACTAGTTACAAGAAGTGAAAGGGGTATGAAACAGTGAAGAAATAGAACAATACTTGCACTGGTTAATCCAAATCCACATCAGGATAGCGGGATAAGTGGACATTTCTTACCTCCAGATGTGACACCCTGAAAAGAACACATCACTTCTGTGGTATTCTAGTTTTCTATATGTAGACAATCTAATCATGAAAACATGTCAAACAAACTCAAAATGAACAAATTCTACTTCTAAATTGGACTGTATATTTCAAAATACTAGCAGTGTAAAATTTTTTAAAAATCTAAAAATGTTCTGTATTCAAGGAGATGAAATAGACCTAACATCTTAATATATTAGTAGACCTGAGACTAGGCCTTATATTGAAATAAAAGAGAAAAGGTATAAAGAAAAATACTGAGAGCCCAGTATGGCAGCACATACCTATGGTCCCAGAGATCTCAAGAGACAGAAGCAAGAAGAATGAAAGCTCAAGGCCAGCCTAGGCTATAGAATGTAGTAAGATCTTATTTCCCAAGAGAAGCACAAAAATAAACAATGAAAAGGACTGATGAGATGAGCTTACTGGGTTAAGGTGTTTACTGCCAAACTCAATGCCTAGAATCACACAGTAGAGGGGGAGCACCAACTCCAGCATGTGGTCCCCTAACGTCCATCCACACCCATTATTGGGTTAACTGACAGAATAATAACAGATAATATAAAGGTCTTGTACTGTCATTGAATGGAGTGATTCTGATAAGTGAACTATGACTCTGTAAGACAGTGTTTTTACTATAAGAAAAAATAAAACATTTAGGAGAAAATGGCCATCCCTATGGCATGTGCTATCTAAAGATCAATGGGTATTATTTCCTTGGAAAACTATCTTATAGCCTGAAAGCACTTTGTATTGAAAATGTTGGAAGGACAAACATGAAAGCAGAGAAAGACTCTGTCCCTGTCATACTCGATGACATGTCAGTACTTTGTCACAGTGGAAGAAGTGATGGCTTGGATGTTAGCAGAGCTTTTTTTGTTCCAAGTCAAGGAATTCATCTCCTTTATTCTCCCCAGGGTGAAAACTGGCATCTTGAAAGACTGGCCTTCTAACGCTCATGAATAAGAGCCTCCATCACAAGGAAAGAACTGCTTCAACTGACCTCTTGAAAGTCTTGTTCAAACTTCCACAGTTTCAGATATTGCTCCATTTTCAGCTTGTGTTTTTCCCAAAATCCATCAAAAGCAGTTTCCATATCATGCACTTGAGCCAGCAACCTTAACAAACAAAAGCCAAAGAATTATTTAAAAATAACCATTTTGGAGGCAAGTATGCAGCTATACCTGATCTGCTCATTAAGATTTTAAACACTCCCAATCAACATGATGTACTGTTCCACCATAGGCTCAAAGTGACAGGGCCAAGTGAGCATAGCCTGAAATCTCTGAAACTGCAAGCTAAAATAAATATTTCCTCCATAAGAACAAGAAAGAGAGAAAGAATAAATGAATTATAGCAAAGGTCAAGCATGGTGGCACACATCTTTAATCTAATACTTAGGAGGCAAAGGAATGCAGATCTCCATAAGTTTAAGTCCAGCCCAGTTTATATGGAATTCCAGGCCAGCCAGAGCTACATAGTGAGATCCTTTCTCAAAGAAAAAGAAAGGAATTATAGGCAAAAATAGTCTATGACACTATGACACTTGGCTCGGGCAAAGAAAAATCAATGTCTGGGGAACTTAATTCTGCAAGCAAACTAATGTCTGCAGACTAACCCGGAGAAGAAATTCCCAGACTTCCAGAGGTCCAGAAATACTTTCATACCTAACAGCAACAAACAATGTAAAATTTCTAGCTTGAAAATATAAGTAAATTTTAAAAGAAGGGAGTGCTTACTTATTAATAGTTTGCCAGTCACCATTTACATGCTGAGGACGTTCAAGACTTGAACTGACAGTTTCTTCAGTGTTAGGCACTTTCAGGTTCATGAGCAGAACTTTTCCTTCTTTGGTTACAGCTGTTAAGTCATTCTACATAAAGGTACAACAGGATAAAGATGACTAGAAGAGAAGGGAATACACAGGTACAGAGGGTATATGGTTCAGGAGACAGAAGCAATTCTAGCACAGCCTTTGCTTTCACAGTATTTCAGGATCACAGAATCTGCAAATGTGAGTGATGCTCTGTGGCCAAGGAGATAGATGGCCCCAATTGGTAAAAGTGCTTACCTTTGAAACATGAAGGCCTGAGTTCAATATCCAAAACACACATTAAAAAAAAAACAGGTATGATGGTATACATTTATAATACCTGTGCCAGGGACGTAGATTTAAGCAGATCCCTGGGGCTCACTGGTCAGCCAAAAGAGCCTACTTGGTTCCAGGCCACTGAAAGACCCTGTAGGAAGCTGGAAAGATGGTTTAGTGGTTAAGAGCACTGACTACTTTTCCAGAGGACCTGGGTTCGGTTCCCATCATGCATATGGTGTCTCACAACTATCTATAACTCCAGTTCCAGGGGATCTGACACACTCTTCTAGTCTCCATAGGCAAAACATCCATATATATTAAAAAATAAAATAATAAGCAAAAACAAGGTGGATGTCAAATGAGGAAGAATAATAACCTCTGGCCTTCGCACGCAGGCACTTGCATACCCATGGCCTAAATACTCACACAAATGTGAGGCTCAAAGAAGCCTTACAAATAGAGACTTGAGTTTTCAGTTGGTGAAATAGACGTTAGAGACAGAAGTACCAATCCATGTTGTTTCTAGCTTCCTGTTACAGACAGCAAGTTCTACCCAACCTTGTTCTATTCTGCTAGTATTTTTAATGTTTTCAGATAAAACCATATTAACATATTAACATATAACAACTACAATATCAGAAATCATAAAGTTACAAAGCAAATTTAATACAGATTCAGAAAGAATCACATACCTTTCTTACTAATCATTAATTATTACCAATCACTTCCTGCCTTAAGTCTTATTTTAGTTCACATCTGGGTTTAATTAACACCATGAAGCACATGCTTAGGAAGTCTATAAACATAGACCTTCAGATATCTAAATGAACCAAAATTTCCTTCAAAGGTCCAAAGGACTTACAAAGCTATGAGTAGATATTTGGCATAAAGAATAGGTAATGTGGCAAAATGGAAGAGTATGTAATCAGCATGTATGAGGCCCTAAGTTTAATTCCCAGCACCAAGAAAATAATTTTTAAAAAATCAAACTAATATTAATAAAGCAAAAACTATGTGCTAAAAATCTATTGCATGTACAGTACACACTTATCTCATTACATCATCTACAGCTGCATACAAATTAGTCATGCAAGTAGTCATGCAAGCCAAGCCATGAGTGGTGTCACATGCTTATAACTGGTGAAAGCATGAGAACAGCTACAGCTGTGAGTTTAAAAATCAGTCTAAGCTACAAGAAACTCTGCCACCAACAACCACAATAGTGGCATCATCATCACCATCACCATCACCACAGTCATCACCTTATTGCATACAGGGTTTTGCTTTTACATTATGATGCAAACATTTGGTTTCTCACATCTTAATTGAAACATAGCACCCTATATAGAACTTAAAACTGCCAGGACATCCAACATGCATGTTACGGGTGAGGGAGATAAATAATACTCAGATGCCTGATTTTCCTTGTCCAAATTTTCCTACATTTTGAGGAAAGTGCCTCTAACAGTCAAATTGTCAGAATTGTTCCTCTCCTACTCCAGACAGAACTGAGTAGAACAAAATCAACTCCCCCAGGAGACTGGAAAGCTGCCTCAAGAGATGCACTTGCTTCTCTTGCAGAGGACCCAGACTCAGTTCTCAGCACCCACATGGCAGCTGACAATCACTTAAAACTCCAGTTCCAAGGGAACTGATGCCCTCTTCTGATCTCTGCAGGCACTAGGCACATCTGTGAGGTACAGACATACCTAGAAGCAAAACATTCAAACATATAAAGTAAAAATAAAGGAAAAAATATTTTCAGTGTATCTTCCATCTTCCCTGTGTAAAAATCAGTGTGAAATGAACACGTAAAACACTTTCCTGGAACAATAAATACCATGTGATGGTGCACACCTGTAATCCCAGAATTCAGGAGGTTGAGAGAAAAGGATTCCAAGTTTGAGATCATCCGGGGCTGCATAGTGATTTCCTAATCACCCTGGGCTACATGGTGAGAACCTAGTTTACAAGCCACCAAGTGCTTAGGATTCCAGCTTAGTGATAAAGTTTGCCTAACATTCAGGAGGCCCTGGATTCCATTCTTAATAGGACACAAAAAGATGAGGACCAGGATGATCAGGTGAAATCTGTGTGTGCCTCTTCTAATCAGACATACCTTCAACAGATGATACCTTTCAGCACGAATTGCCAGAATCTCTTCTATTAAAGGAATATCATCTGGTAGCTCCGTTTCAGCCAGCTCTGTTCCAAAGGATTGCAACATCTGAGCCATTTCTTTCACTGTAACAGCAAACTTTTCTATAGCCTATAAAAAACCAGAGGATCTTTGATGGAAACTCTGACAACATATCAAAATTTGGATCAGTAATTTGTATTGCTCTATATATGGGTATAAACAACAAACATGTACACTATGAACTCTACTAAGAAAAACTGGCACAACCCCTGACAATTAATACTAACTCTGCATCTAAACCTCCAAGAGACTGAAAAGCAGTGTCAAAATCCTTCGATGTGTGTTTCTACATCTCTGGACTCATTCCTTGAACATTCATGGAAACTCTAAAAAGATGCCATGTGCTGAGGACTTCACTGTATGGCCTTGAACATCGGGGTCTTTCTTCCTTTCTCAAACTCAACACTTAACAAAACTGCTTTATAGTAAGTTCACTTCTAAAAAGACATGAGAACAGCAACGTCATACAATATTTACTAGTGTTTGTGATCAGCACTCCACAAAGCATGATGATCTAAGAAGCTGGAGAGCAAGTTGTCACAACAATTCATTGCAGATACTGCCAAAGATCTGAAATTGTTATCCCAAAGGTGCTCTTGCCCTAAAATGGCAAGGAAGGCTGCACTATTTTGTTTCCAAAATCAGTCCCTCACAGGAAGACTAGGGAAATGCAGACACAATATAAACCATCTGTTATGCATGTATCTCAAGATATTTACTCTTTCATTTAGGGCAAGGCACTGCTCACTCATAACAGTTAATCTTCATGTGAACACCTGAATTACTGAATGAATCTGCCAAACACTCAGCTTGAATGAGGACTAGGAAATGTGACCCTGATTTAGTGGTCATCACTATTTTCTTCAGAAGAGTTCTCATATCGTGAAATTGGAAATCAAGACACTTAAGCCACAGGCTTTATTCTACCTGGGAGGCCACAGCCCTCACCTCTTGGAAGTCTCTAAAATAGGACTCCGACAAATCTAATAACCTTCAGATTGCCACTAGGCTGAAATGAATATACTTGCATTTTCTGAGGATCTCCATGTACCAAGCAGTGAGTCAGACATTTTGTACTCATTATCTCATTTAATCTTCCCAAGTACCCTATGAGGTAATATACTATCAATCTCATTTTATAGATAAAGACGTGGAGAGGTGGTATATATTGTCTAAGTTCCAAGTGCTAGGATTTGAACCCAAACCCTTTGTCTCTTTGTTACTACCTGATCACAGGAAGGGATGGGCAGAAAATCCTCTCCTTTTTCCCTAGGCCTCTCCTTCAATTGCCATCCTTAGTGACTCTTCATCATTTCTAGATATCTCTTATAGAAGAAAACCAAAATGTTGAGTGATATATGTATTTGAAAAGTAGGAGACCTAATACTGCTTTTCCCAAGTAGGAAAACTGTCTAGATAGAGCGAAGGATAGGCTCTACAACAAGGGCAGAAGCAACATACATTTCTGAAGATGATCCATTCACTGTAGCAGTACTGCAAGGTGCCGCCTAACTCAGGGGTTAATTGCTTGTCATCAATGTATGTCAGCAAATCACTAACTGAGCTCAGCATAACAACCTATGTAAATAAGCAAGAAAGACACTGTTAACTGCCCTTCATGACAGCCCTCCATCAAACTGCAAAATGAATTTCAGTAAAACTTAGCAGAGCATCATCCAGTATAAATGCTTCAAACAGATCCTTCCTGTGCATACCCCCCCACACCTAGATGCATTAACCATCTTCAGATAACAACAGTTTTTATTTACAAAACATTTCTATCAACCAAAATTAGCTTCTACAGAAACCCAAACACCCTAATTCTTCTGTCTAAAAGGTTTCATTATTAATGACCAATCTTGTACACACACATATACATGCACATGTGCACATACACACACACAAAAAAAAACTCTGTGCTCAGAACAAAGCAAAAGAATTTATGTAGTAAGTTATGATTCAGGTATCAAATTTTATGAGCACTCTATTCTAAACAATAAAAACTTATAAAGACATTTTCAAAGTAAAGACCATGGTATTCTGAGCTAGCTTAGGATCATGGTATTTTGGATACATAAACCAAACAATGTTACCTGAAAATAAAAATTCCTAAGCATATACACACATAGATATATGCACACATCTATAACATATAACATATATTTTTCAAAAGGTATTGCCTTGTTAAAAATTGCCTGGACTAGTTAGTCCTTTTTAACAGTAGAAGCAGATGGCAGTAGGACATTTCAGAATTAAATTTTTGAGAGACAAATTTTAATTTAAGTGTTACATGGACACATGTAAAACAAACAGTATAGGATACAGACTACATAAGCATTAGAAGGACCAAAGATTCAAGCAATGATCTTACTGGTAACTTCAGCATAAAATCCTGCTGGCTAAATCGAAATCCAATGTCTGTGAAAGTCCGTTGAAGAAAACTGGTAGGGCGTAAAACCAGGACTAAGTGTAAGCTCCCAGGGAAAGAGGCCTGTAGCAAGAAAGAACAAAAGAGTGAGCGGGTACACAATTGACAAGACAGACTCCCAACTGAGCACAAATCAGAAGACATGTCATTGGAGGAAGCAAACTTTGAAGTCACAGAAGTCAGTAAAAGGCCAACAAGTTTAAATGAATATCTGAAAACACGGAAATGGAAATAAAAATAACATAGGGTTATTGGGACAGATCCTTACAATGTTCCAGTATAGAATTTTCTCACAGGACACAAGCAGATCTTGAGCTGCAAAGAATTAGGTTCTGAAGCTGTATCTTGAAGTTAGCTTTGTTTTTAATGTTTTCTTTCTTTTTAATTGATACATCAATATTTGGACTTATTCATGTCCTACACTACTATAATTTGATACATACGTATAATGTGTGATGATCACATTAATTAGCATTTCTTTCACCTCAAACATTAGCCTTTCTGTATTAGGAACTTTCAAACTCTTCTAGTTATCCTGTAATTACAAAATGTAATTAACCCTGCCTTACAGGACAACAGAGCTACTTCCTCCTTTTTAACTGGGCACTGCTACCTATCATCCAACCTCACTGTATATCTCTTCCCCCTCTCCCTTTCCCTTCCTATACTAAGAGACTCCTAGTCTACGTTCCACTTCAAGGTGATCAACTTTTGTAGCTTCTACCAATGAGAGAAAATACGAAATTGGCTGCCTTTCTGTGCCTGGCTCATTTTACTTAATAAAATTTCCATCTCCAGTTCCACCCATGTTACCAAAAACAACGGATGGTATGTCACAATTTTACAGCGTGTATACAACATTTTATCTTTTCATCCATGGATGGATATCTTGCATGGTGTCACACATTGCCTATTGATAGTGTTGCAAGCAACATGGATATGCAGGTATCCCTTTACAATACTCATTTCATTTCCTTTGGACATATCCATAAGTGGAATTGTTGGATTATATGTTAATTATATTTTTAATTTTTGTGAAGAAACTGTTTTCCAATAATAACTGTACTGATTCACATTCCTACCATGTACAAGGGGTCTCTCCTCTCTTCATCTTTGGTCTTTCGCATATTAGCCACTCTAGTGTTATTGTGATTTTGCTTTGCATGTCCCTGATTAGTGATATTCATCATGTTTATACACCTGTTTGATATTTGTATAACTTCTTTTAAGAAAT
>LZPO01066387.1:102616-117688 GCA_001675575.1 Neotoma lepida | reverse complement strand
ACTCTGTTCACCTAAGAGTTGATAAAGATGTTGATTCATCAGGGACTTCAGGACTCGGGTGGAGTGTTAGTGGCTTTGATGAGTTCCATGGTGGAATGTGATTTTTGTGAGGAGAGGCTTTGGCAAATCTGAACAATCTATACCAGAATGTGAATCAAATTAATATGATAAAGCACCAGGAAGATGAAGAAAAACAACAAGAACAGTGTGGAGTTGGAGTTCCTAGAGAAAAAAAAATGGTAAAAAGCTAAATGTTGTGCTTTAGAAGACTTTAAAGCAAGTTCACCAAAGGGTTAAGAGAATGGAAGACAGGAAGGTACCCCCAGTGTGCCCCCTGATATAGAGAAAGATGTTCTAGGGTGGGAACCACTTTTAGCTGCTCCTCTGAAAGGGTGGCCAAAGTTGCCTGGGAGTGAAGGCTGTACACAGCAACCAGAGGCCTTATGGTAAATTATGAAGTTGTTGGTCTCTCTACTAATATACAAAATACTTGGGCTTTGGTGGATACTGAAGTTGAGTGCACTTTAATTCATGACAACGCCCAAAACCACCAGGGGCCAATACACAGCAGTGGATGGATACGAGGATAGAAGACTACAAGCAAAAAGGACCAGCTGTATCCGCATGCTTAGGGTGGAAAATGTTTGCCTAGCTGGGGTTTTCACAGAAACTCGATTTGGCTGGGGGAGAGACAATTGGAGTGGCTTAGCCACAGTTCAAGTCAAGAGTCTATCACATCCTGGCTCAAGGAAGTGGGGGGAGGGGTGGGCAGAGGCAGCTTTGCAAGTGTCTACCACACCACAGCTAGGGTCAGGCTAACAAGTGAGCACAACCATTCCCTCACAGCACTGGGATAAACCAAACAGCTTGAGCAAGACCATAGTGGGTAGGAAAATGCAACAAAGTCCCATGGAGGTACCTCAGGAGGATGTCAGACATCTGATACAAGCGATGTGTTTCTTAGTAATCTCTTAGCTGCTGGATCCCAAGACTAATTTTCATTCATCTGGAATGGCCAACAATGGACCTTAAAATGACTTGCCTAAGGCTATCTTCATACTTCCACTATTTGTCATAGGATGGTGGACTAGCACCTTGCTTTGTTATCCTGTCCTATCCTTTGTAATAAGGTTTCACTACATAGATAACATTATGCTAACTTCTGAGTGTCTTACAGATTTAGAAAAACATCTAAAAGACATACTGGTGCATCTAAAAAATGAGAATTGGATTTCAATCCATACAAGGTCCAAGGGCTAGGCACAACTGCAAAATTCCTGGCAGTAAGATGGGTATGTTGAGAAAATCCTACAACATCCAGTGCTTGTAAATGTAAAAGAGCTACAGATATGTAAAATAAAGGAAAAATATTAAAAACAAGAGGTACTGATATTCTTGGGGCTCCTGGGATACTGGCAGAGTTTCACACTCCACCTTCCCAATTTGCACATCCTCTATATAACTTGATAAAGATGGGTGGCATGTAGAATTGGGACAGAAAGACTCAGGAGGTTTTTGAGCAGGCTAAGTAAGATCTTTGTACGACAGGTTAAACAGCTGTGTGTCCAATTATCCCAGTGCCCCTTTGTGTAAGAAGTCACCAGAAGCTCAGAAGGCTACAGCTAAGGCAAAAACAACCTGAGCAAATGATTATAATATGGCTTTGGTTTCAGGCATGGAAAGGGGCAGAAGTTAGGTACACAGTGCTCTAACAGTAATTGATGGCTGCATATAAACCATTACAGCAGGCAGAATTCATCACCAGTCCCACCTTGGTAGCCACAAAAATACCTTATACAATTAAGGAAGGATTGAATGCCTTCTGGCCAAGTCTCTTTCTAGGGTGGCATAGAATTAAACTCTACAAAGGTGGTATGCATATTTACAAGAATATGGTGTAGTGTTTGCAAGCCCTGTTATCAGTGTCATACAGGCTGTCCTGGGGCCAGTGCCCTTCCAAGCCACTGAGACTCCTCTAATAATTGAACCAACAGATAACTCAGACTAAGTGTAAAAAGGGACACGATCCATCCCTATGTATGCCTCGTATAAAGAGTAGGAGCAAGAAACAGGAAGGGGTAGCTGCAGTAATACAAAGGAACAGACACCAAATGATTGAAAAAAAAAAAAAGAAAATGTAGCCAATGGGCCTAGTGAAGAGCAATATGGATACTAGTAACTTATGAGACTTTGCCTGAGACAATCTGTACTGACAAGTGGGTTATATTCAGAGGTCCCACTTTATGGATGACCCAATGGGAAAAGGAAAACAGGAAGGTGATGGGTCAGCCATGGTAGGAGCAACAGATGTGGAGACAAATACATAATAGGAACCATAACCTCTGATAGTTTTCCATGTAGAAGCCTGCAGTCCATTGAGTCCTCCTGGAAATCAGGAAGCAGATGCCTTTACAAAAGTATGGGCCATCTATCCTCAGTTACTACTAGAGGCTGTTCACTGGGTTCATGTAAAGGCTGGAGCCAATACCATTTGGCAAATGGCTGAAGCCATTGACATTCCTGTAAAATATTCTGAAAATCCTACATGCTGACCAGTCATGTGAAGTCTGTTCTAGATTGTGGCCTTGACAGATGGATTCTATGACAGGGCAGGTACTAAAGTCCCTGTAAACGACAGGCAAATAGAATACATAGGGCCTATACCTGCAGTGCAGGATGAAAGCATGCCCTCACTACAAGGTATACAGATCAGAAAGACATGAGTTATATTTGAGTTCTGTTCTGAGGGACCACAGAGAAGATAATGATTTTACTTTGGCTTTGACTTGTAAGAATCTGGAGTTTACTAGTCTCTACACAGAGATATTGTGAAGATGAAATGAATTAGGGTAAATACACATTTTAAGTGCTATGTACTCTTCGTTGTTTAGCTTGTTTTTCCCATTAACATTTTATGATTCATTTTAAACATATATTTAAATCCCATTTATCGCAAAAATGGTGCAAAGGAGTCCCATATACCATTTACCTAGATTCCCCCAAATAAAACAGGCTATATGATCAACCTGGCTTCAAATTAACATTGATGTGGGGCTGGGGATGTAGCTCAGTGGTAGAATACTTGTCAAACAAAGCCCCGAATTGTAGCTCCAGCACCACATAAAACTAGGCATGGTGGTGCATGTCTGTAATCTCAATACTGGGGAGTTGAATGCAAAAGGACAGTAAGTTCAAGGTCATGGCCAGCAAGCTAGCTCAGCAGTTAAAGGTGCCTGCTAACAAGGCTTACGATCCAAGTTCAATTCCAGGAACTCACAGGAGAGACGTGAATCCCACAAGTTGTCCTCTTACTTCCACACATGCATCATGACTCATGCATATTCACACAATTACATGCAAAAATTTAAAAAGTTCCAGGCCAGTCTGGGCTCATGCCTGGGCTATGAGACCATCTATATATTTTATATTAAAAGCATATATATTATATATAGAGTGTATATATATATTATACACTATGGTCATTCAATTTCTAGTCGAAGATTCAACTATGATCACAGGCTTCATGGTTGGTTTCCTTTATCTGGGACAGTTTCTCAGTCTTGATGATGTTGAAGATTACATGTCCATTATTATACACAAACCCTCTGATTTGGGTTTGTCTGATATTTTCTCATGGTTAATTTTTGGTGGCTTATTAATTTATACCATCAGGAGATAATGATAGTAGTATAATAATATAGTGTCCTAGTTAGGTATACAGACCCTAGCCACAATACCTGGATCCAAATTTTGGCTCTAATAGACTATGTGACCTGGGTTTTCATGAATTAGTTTCCTCATTGGGCATATGGGAAACATCAGTATGTATCTCCTAAGGCTGTTGGGATTAGGAAACATGTAAAAATGTATACTGTTACCTAAAACAAGGAGCTGGACATTTGGTAGTTTTACTAATAGTACGTTCTTGGCAGTTCACGAAGAAACTAAAGCAGTGGCAGGTGATTTGGCAATGTGCATCTTTTCTTCTTCCCTACCCAAAGAACAAGGGCCAAAGACGTATTGTCAGCAGGACTTCTGGACTACCATGAGGTACACTGTTCATTTTAGCCACCAACCTGCTTCCAGTACTTGCTCCTAAGACCCCTGAGATCAGGCCTCACTTAACCCATAGAGGAACATTTCTTTAGAATCAAGGATGAGTGAACTAGGAACTGAGGTCTGTCTAGTTTCTTGCTCATCTAATGAATGGGAAAATGTGAATAAAAACATAGCAAACTAATGCCATCCCCCCTTTTTCCCCTGGCAACTATTCCCAGAACTCAGGCCTCATGGCTTCATTAGTATGCATCCAGCACTTTACCCATAGATGCATTCACTGAATAACCATAGTGATAACCTCAGCCCTTAACCTTTGCACGTGTTTCTTGCTGAAAAGGTCAAATCACTCAGACCTCACAACAGCCACTGTATTGGTCCATCGAAGGCAAACAAAGCAGGGAGACAGAGAATGCCCCATAAGGTTGGATGGGGGAAGGGAAGGAATCCTGAAGAGATTGACTTCAGTAAGTTAGAAAGCATGTATTACACATATGTGAAATGTTGGTAAATGACAAGTGTTCATTAACTAGTGTCAGAGCAATAAGCAAGTTTTTAATATAAAAATAAGTCTGCTTCCGCCTGAGTAGCGAATGACATTTTATAAAACAAGTCTCATCCCTTAACTCATTTGACTTCCATCACACTGGATAAGAGTATTTGAAACTTTAACTCAGATCTTGTCTCTGAATACAGTACATTTCTTACAACAATAAAAAAGGAAATGTAGACTAAACAGAGTACTAATTGAATTGAAAGGTTACCAAAATGAAGTGACTAAAGTGTAAAATGCAACACAATCAGATTTAGGTGGAGCAACTGGCTTGACAGCTAAGCACTTTTCCAGAAAGGGGTCTTTCTCAAGGCCTGAGTGTAGCCTGAGCAATATAAGGAGGCATGAAAGGAGATATGAATATGTACATCTTTGGACTAACTTCAAGGTACAGTAAAACTTCATCTCTGGTCACTTAAGAATCAAATAGTTTTAATAGGTCAAAAATGCAGATCACACAGAATGTACATCACACTTCCTCAAGAATGTGGGCAGCAGTAAAAGCCTAACATGAACATTTAATATGCATTTATTGAGCTGCTTGGGTTTTATACTTTTTTTTTTTTGGTGCTAGGGACCAAACCCAAGACTTTTTGCATGCTTAATACACATTGTATCATAGTTACATCCTAGCTGGGTCTTTATTTATACAATTATAAAATATGGTCTTATTAAAAAAATTTCACAAGTTTCTTAACCCACCTCAAATTAGGTACTGCCATAAAATATCAGTTGAATTCATGCAGATGTTGTAGCAACCTTTTGTGAACTGTACATGCAAACAGGAAATTAGAAACTTACTTCCTATCACTAAATTGCATCATTCAAATTATGGTAATATGGTCCTCCTGTTTTTTCACTTGCCTTCTTTTTTACTTATTTCTTGCCCTCTTCTGATATATGAGTGGTTAGATTGTAGTGCTAGGAATACTGGGTGGCTCATTTCAAGTTACTTCATCTGCTAATTCCATGTTAGCCATGTTTTAGATCATTAATAACATTTTGATATCAAATAGATACTTTAAAAAAGAGGCCCAAATATCAATTATATCATACCAAAGTTTATTGATTACATCAAATGAAAATTTCTGTAATGAAAAAGGCAAGTTGCATTCATAAAAGATGGCATTCATGTTCATTTTAGAAAGCAACAAAGTAGATGTAAAAAACTGCCTAAGTGAAAAATGTAATATTGCAGTTCCATTTTACAAGCTGAAAAATGATTTTTATCAACATCTGCATAAAATCTGCACATTTATATACTGCATGTTATTAAAAAATTCCATCACTAAATTATGACTTTTGCAAATTTAGGCTTATATTTATACTGTTGCTGGTGTATATGTAGTAGATATGGAATGAATATTTCTGTTTAATAGGCAACATCCTCAAACAATAGACAACAGTTTAGAAAATAGAATGGACATTTTGGTAGTTCAAAACTCATTCAAATTACAGTAATATGGTCCTCCTGTTTTTTTACTTGCCCTCTTCTTTATTTCTTGCCCTCTTCTGATATATGAGTGGTTAGATTGTAGTGCTAGGAATACTGGGTGGCTCATTTCAAGTTACTTCATCTGCTAATTCCATGTTAGCCATGTTTTAGATCAATAAAAATCTTTCAAAAAGCAAACCCAGATTCCTCTGATTTGAGCTGCAGTGTACAATGTAATGTGTAATTCAGATATGACTCTAAATACCCCTCACTTGCTTATCTAGATTCTCTCCACTGCCACACATCACACATACTCAGTTTTATTTCTACTATCCTGGATATCCTGATTATACCAACTGCTCAAATGTTCTGCATTAACTAAGCCTCTCTATTTGGATCTTATTCACAGTCCTTATAGTTCTGATGTAAAACAATAACAATACAACAGCAACAACAATGACGACAACAATAACAAAATAGCAAAGCTTTCCTGGGTTAGATGTTTTAGCTCTTTGGAATAGGCAAAGAATAGAAAGACTTTGCTTTCAGCAGATCACCTCAAATACAGGCTATAAGAGCACACAGCACACTTAAGCTGTCAATGACACCTAACAAAATACTCACAAATAATACTGATAGACAAGAACAAATTAAATTAATTATGGAATGGTTTCTGATAACTGAAATTATGACCTTTTTAGAATTTAAGAAAAATTACATCTAAACATCAACACAATATATATGGAAGAATCAAATGTGCCATATGGACTATATAAATATACTGGAATAGAATGAACCTAATACTTTCCTAAATCAAGATACAATATAAACATCAAATAGTACAGGCATGTCAGAAAGACAAAAAAATTGGAAACTGATAGAAAAATATTTTCTAAATATCATTTTACCTTAACTTTCAAATGTGGTCCTTCTATCAAATAAAGACATTTCACACTTACTTCATGTTTTAAGTGAACTTATTAGGAGTTAAAACCTCTTTCTTGTCAAGCAGTTTGAGGATCTTACCAAGGTCCATCTCTTGGTTTAGAATTAGACTACTTCCCTGTCCCAGATAGCTACAGGAGACAACATTCATGTAAAAAGAGTAATGGCTTTTACAAGTTGAACTGTTTTGGAATGGATCTCTCCCCTACCAAATTGGTAACTTAAAAAAAGTGCTATATATATGCACAAACACAACCTCTTTCAAATAAAAACCGTTAGTAGTTTAAAATAAGCTATTCTTCCTCTCTTTGCTACATAAAACTATAAAATGCCGATGTTAAGAATGGCACTTATTTTTATATATTTAACCCACCTTACCTTATTACCCAGCAAAACTGACATTGGAAATATCTTTTTATTGCTTAACTGTTTTGAGGGGCTACTACCCAAGTGACCCAAGTGTTTTATTTTCAAGTTTAGTAGTCTTAAATACATAAGTGGTGTGTAATTCAGAAGAAAACAAACCAAATAACCTTTACAACCCTGTTTCTACAATAATACCCAGAATTAACAGTATCACACAAAGTATTCAAGGTATTTTTTTTGAAAGGACAATTAGCCTATGATGAACTATTTTGTCTGATGCAGTAATGTCATTTAGTCCTTCTGTATTTTCAAGTATTCCTTTTGTATTTGGAAAAAAAAAACATAAAATAATCATTCAGCAGGAACGAGAAATGTGATACAAACAGCCTATTATGTCTTTTGCCAGGCAAAAAAAGTAACACTGTATTAGCAAAATCTGTTCATTCCCATTGCATGGCTTCTACTTTATACTACTATATTTAAATCCATTCACAAAGTCAATGGGTTACAAAAGCACCCATTTCATAGTTACATTACTCTATCTAAATCCAGAATTCTAAGTATGCTTACTTTGAACTTTCATATAATTCTTAACTTTGGCCATAATGGCTACTTACAATAACTGTAAATGATTAGGAGAGTTATTTGGTATTTTAATGGACATTTATTCTGAACCCTACACATGAGAGTGGTTTTTGTTGCATATTGAGTATCCTGAGTTAATATCTTTTGTAGTTGTTCCTTCATGCTTTCTTTCTTTAGCTGCAACCACAGTCAATATGCTTGTAGGACAACAACATGGGCAGTTCAAGATTCGGATTCTGAAAAGGTTAAAATATAGAGTTACAAAATTTATTTTGGTAACAACATATAACCAACCATCTGTTTAACATTTTCAAAAACAAACCAAGTAGTAAATTTTGTTATGAGAGTAAAGCAACTGTTTTAACAAAAGTGCCAAGTTTTATTCACATGCAGGAGGGAAAAGAGAGTGACACAATAACCAGATTTCTAATTTTTTCTTCATCTGTCAGCTGAATAGATCAGGCTTGCTCTTTGCTTTTGGATTGCTCCAGGGTTCTCCTAGTAGGTTTTCCCACTGGGATTGCCTATTAAGCTGGGGGCTGCTGGAACACAGGATCATGCTAGTTTTATCTCTAGGATCTAGTAAAATGCTTGGCACACAGCAGATGCTCAGGAATTGAAGGAATGAATTGCTTACTTTTTTGATGTGTGAATTATCTTTGGGTATGTATGTATGTGAGTATACATGCATGTGTGTGCACAAGCATGAATTGCTTATTTTTTTGATGTGTGAATTATCTTTGGTATGTATGTGGGTATACATGCATGTGTGTGCACAAGCATGTAGAGGGCAGAGGTTAACCTCTAGTGTCATGCTTAGGTGCCATTCACCTTTTTTATTATTTTGAGATAGGAATTCATTATGTAGCCTTCAGCTCACAGAGATCCACCTACTTTTGCCTCCCAAGTGCTGAGATTAAATGTGTGCAGCATTACACTCAGCCCTCACCTTGTTTTTCTGAGACAGGGTCTTTCAATGGGACCTGGGGCTTGTCAATGAACTAGGCTGACTAGCCAGTAAGCTCCAGGAATCCTCTTGCTTTGTCTTCCAAGGAATCCTCTCACCTCTGCCTTCCCAGCATTAGGATTACAAGTGCACCAGCAGCACACCTGGCTTTTTATGTGACTGCTGGGGCTTGAATTCAGGTCCCTATGCCTGCACACCCAGCACTTCACTGCCCCAGCCCCTGGATTTGTGAATTTTGAGATATTCAGTTTTGGAAATTTTCTGTGAAAATACTCCTTTACTGAAAGAACCACCACCCATAATATCAAAGTTATTTTTTCTTTTTGGTAGATGATTTACTATGATTCAAATGACTCTTCTTTTTCTTATTCATCATCTATTTAAAAGAAGAACCAGAGACATTTCCCTAATAAATCTGCAGATTCTTCTCTCTCCTCTAAACATCATTTCATGCTGTGATCAGGATGGGGTATAACAGACAACCTGAGCACTGAATATAAACACTGAAGAAGAGGAGGCATACCTTTGATTCACCATGCTAAAATCAAGCTTTAAAGTTTGTTTAAAATGTATTTATTTAGAGTGTATGTGTGTGTGCACATGCCATAGTGCATGTGTGGAGGTCAGAGACCAGCCTTCAGGAGTCATTCTCTCCTTCCAATATGTGGGACTGAACTCAGGTGATCAGGTTTGCCAGCAAGTACCTTTATCTGATGAACCATCTTGATGGTTTAAAACTCAAAAATTTTTGAATTACAGTAATGGAAGAAGGTCTTAAAGATGGTACTATTTTGTTCCCATTCTGGGACACCTTTCTTATCATAATTAGACTATAAGTCCATTAGAATACCCTCAATTTCTATTCATGTTTCCAAGTCTTCAGGTCATAGTGACTTTAACCAAAATAAGGTTGCCATTCACCCTGAGAATATGTGAAAGAAATCAGGTCATCCCTTTATCTATCAAGGAATAAACTCAGTGGCTGAATTGCCAAATATTTTCCTTGAAGAACTAATGCTACATGAAAATCAATTCTTAGAAGAAATAACTGCATTTAAAATGAAACGCTTCTTTTTAAACTTCTTAAGTTCTAGATATTGTAGGAGTTGAGGCCCTGGAGAGGCCAAAAGCAGTAGCAGTGTCTGTTACTCAGCAGAGACCCCCAACCATAGACCACGCTAAAGAAAGCAATCCAGGGGGATACAAAATTAAATGCAAATACTATAGCTGAGATGAATGTCAGAGCTTACTTAGGACAAAGCAATCTGAAACAAAATGGCCAAAGACTTTGAAGGCTACTAAGAAGTAAACTCATTACTAAGGAGGAACACAAGCAGGTGAGTCATTAAAAAATGTATAATATGCTGACTGCAGCAAATGAAGTCTGCTTCCAAAATAACACTGCAAATACAGAATGTGTTGAATGATAGGAGGTGAAAGAACTAACAGATTCAATCTATTAAAATGGGCTAACAGATTTAAAATATATTGTTCCACAATTTTATTCATATGATCACAATTTTTTATGTACGCATAAAAATCAGCCCTGCTATAAGCTGTACTGACTTGCTTATAGACAAGTTTATAAGTGAATTACTTAGGAATTACACCAAATTCCCTTCAATGGATAAAATACCTTTCAGGACCGAGTGTTCGAGTCCTCTGCAGTAGGAAATATAGACTGCACATGAAAGGAGTCATTTTGAGTTCTAGGATCCCTCTCATGGTATATTAATTCCTTTAAAATATTTTTGAGGTAAATAAAGCAATAATATAAAATAAATTTGTTTTAGAAACATTAACTAGGAAACATTTTGTCATTAAGCATGCATCCCCCTGAATAGCTAGGAAAGATTTTACCTCTGAGAGTTGAAACATTTTGCTTGAATAAAACTTGACATTAAAAATGTTATAATTAGAGGACTGGATCATTAACATATATTGGGGATTAGACATTTACAAGGACATTAAAAGTGTATACCTACAAACACACAGACACAGCACATGAAGGTACAAACACATTTGATTATTTTCACATAGTTCCCAGAAAAACATGCAATGCTAAACTGACTTGGTATTATACAGATGCAATTTTGGAATATTGGTTTCCAATTTTCCAAATCATCCTTGTAAGTCAAAACTATATTATTTCTAGATCAATATCAAGTATTTTCACATGATGGCATCACCACGACAATTTGTCCTTCACAAATTAAATATATTGTATTAACATTCAGCTCTGAAAATGTCATCATTACGAGTTTCAGCAAATTTAAAGTATAAATTTCCCCATATTCCAAGCAATGCATCTTTATATTTTTGCAAAGAATAGTATAAAGTTCACCACACCAACAGCAGAGAAAATTTAAAGAATGATATTTTCATTTTTTTCTTTATAATGCTGTTAATCTGTTTCTTTAAAGCCAGCCCACTTGTTTAACACTAGGTACCTGTTACAATATATTAGATTCGTCTGAGAATGTTCGTAAAAGAAGAGGTCTGACTGAAGGTCTGGCGGATAATGAGTCAGATGCCCTTCTACAGCTCTGATTTCTCTGTAATAGTGAGGCAAAGATACTTAAAGCATTTGAAGATAGGTTAACCTACCTGGTGATAAAAATGTAGGAGAAAAAAGAAATCATTTCCTACAGACTACTTCCTGGCCCCAAAGTATAAACTACTTTACTATACAGAAAATGCATAACATTCAAATGAATACATTTAAAGGACCAAGAAAGTCTCCAACTCAAATTGGTTTTTGTGGTAGAAGTGAATGACATTACCAGTATGTGGCAAACTTGGGTTTCTGAGATGGCACTGGTAGATTATATGGTAAGATGAGTCAATATGGCTTGATTAGTGAACCTTACCATCCTTTTGGTGAACACCTCTGAGAGTTGTGCTGGTGCTCTGAGTGTGTCAAAAAGGAGAAATTTGTGCAAAATGCTCTTGTCCTGATGAACAGCTAGTTCTAACATCATGGCTTCTATATTGCATACTCCATATTACAAAGTTATAGTTTAAAGTTTTTGAAAATTACTTCCTCTCCAATAAGACAATTTAGAAGGTGAATAAATGATTAAAAGAAAAGGACAAAATATTTTAAGTATCAATAGAAAATATAAAAATGAATCATGAGAAGTAACTTTTTATGAAGAATCAGAAATGGTATCAGGCAATGAGAATGCAAGCAAGTTGGTACATTAAGAAAGGAAATCACCTTATTCACTCCAAGAGAAACTGTGATTGCTGGAAGTTTGAGAAAGCATGAAGATAGTAGATGTTCCTGAGGAAGGGAGGCGTTTCGTTACCTTGTTCACAATTGCACAAAAGGTGGAAAATTGCAGTAGAAAAGAGAGAAATGCAGAAGGCATAAAAAAAGAAGAAAAAAGAAAGAAAGAAAAGAAAAAGTAAATATTCTCTCAGATGTAAAACATTTAAAAAGAAACCTTGAGAACTGGAAGTAGAAATGACATGTTAGTTTTGAAGTCGTTACTTACTAAAGTAAAAGTAGAGTTAGTTAGAAATAATCTATTATATGTGCCAGCTGCTGTTTTTTCTGTATATCGACTTAAAATAATTTTGTTAATGGGGATGTACTATTTTAAATCAAATAATTCTAATATGCCTCTTATTAAAAAAGGTTAATCTCTAATCAACAATTCACTGCCTTATGTTTGTTCAAAATCCATTGGCCAGAGAACCATGTTCAAGTTCCATCACAAATCACTAATGTACCTGAAGTAACTATCTTTCCTATTCAATTGTACAGACACATTATGAAAGAAATGACTGGTCCTTGGGCAGCTACAGGTTAAAAATCTAACCAAAACCAATATAATGAGAAAACATTTGGTGGTGCAACCATCCTACCATTTGTCTCTGAATTCGTGGTTAATTTCCTTTTTTTCTAGCATAATTTGATCAATTTCACTATTTTTCTTACATAAGAGACCTATTTACAAAGGTACGCTAAATTTTCCCTAGGTAAAGTATACATTTTTCAAACTCAAAAAATTAGAAGTTGTAAAAATTTAACTAGAAAATCTAAGAGATTCTTTTTCCTTGTCTGAAATCATAACAATTTGCAGAGTTGGCTTTGGCATTGCCCATGCAAGACAGAAGATGAGAGGTCAACTATGTATGGGATGAACTCAACAACTCCACTAATCAAGATTACCCGGGTTAGCCAGGTGTGATGGTACACACTGTACTCCAAGCACTCAGGAGGCTGAGGCAGGAGGATCACTATGAATTTGACTCTGTTCCCAAAACCAAAAAATCAACTAAACACCTACCCAAACAATCAGAAGATTACCCTTATCTTTTTATTCATTAAAGAAAATAGGCTTAGGAAAAGAAGTAGCTCAAGTGATGTACATATCCAAGAGAGTTTAATAACCAAACATTTAAATACAAATACTTCCATTTTTTGGTGTTTTGATATAATCATACTTCCCATTTATATTTTACTTTAAATGCAGAAGTTGGAGACATGTTGGAAGTATGCAAATTATCAATTGATAAAACTAGAGAAATATTTTAGATTCTGAAAGATAAATTTATCTCCATCTTCTGTTTTGTAGGCAAAAACCTTGCAACAAGATTAACATGATACCATGTCCCCATTCCCAGGTTTAATGTGCAAGCCTATCTATTTAGAGACTGCAACTATAAGCACATTTTGTTGTGTTCAAAAACTTGTATCCAACCACCAGAGTTAAAAGTAGTACAGGAAGAAAAAAATTTAGAGGCCAGTAGATTAGGTGTTTAGAGACTTTATAAAGAAAAAAAAAAGAAATATGAACATACAGAAAGCAGTAGAAAGCATGACATGAAAAAGTATTCAAAACAATAAAAAACAGAGCTAGCAACTGGTAGTGGTAGGTGAGGACAAGTGATGATGAGCTAAAACAGTGTAAAATGTTCACATTCCTTTGCAATCATTGTAGCAGTATGCCAAAGAGGCCAAGGATAAAGGATTGTCCCAACAACCATGACGTCTAATAAATATTACTAGAATTTAGTTTTATTTTCACTAATACATTTTTCGGGAGTACTGCCCTCTGAACACATGGTTGTATATGACACTGTAAGTATTGCAACATGACTCATCATTATTAAAATGATGTTATATTTTCTAAAATGCATTCCTCTAGGAACTTTAGTCAGATAGTTGACATTCTTTCTTTCCCTGTTATCCTCTTAAACAGCTTCATATCTATACATTGGAATATTCCTTCATATTTTGTGTAGACATCTCACACTAGGCATTGGGATGTCATTTCCTACGAATTAGACGACTCTTCTCGTGTCTAGCAGGCAGTGAAGCCTCCTTTTAGATTTGAGGTAGATTATATGAGAAAACATTACTTAAGGAAAGCTGGAAAATCTTGCTGGAAATGTAAAGTAGTATTTACTACTTGCCTAGAAGGTACAGGGGCATTTCAATGATTTACATGGAGGCTATTGTGTTTATATGAGATACAGCTTTCTGAAATACCTCAAATCTTAACACTCATTTTCAGGTGTTATCTTGCTCCTTCACTGTTCAATGCTCAATGGTAGTTCCATCAAACATTGCCAACAGTATGATTATGCAGTGTTGTCATTTCATAAGCTAAAGAAAAGCTTTACTGTTCTTTTTATTTTTTTTGAGACAGGGTTTCTCTGTGGCCTTGGTTGTCCTGGAACTCACTTTGTAGCCCAGGCTGTGGAACTCACTTTGTAGCCCAGGCTGGCCTCGAACACACAGAGATCTATGTGCCACTACTTTCCAAGTTCTGGGATTTAAGGTGTATGCCACCATTGCCTGCTGTAAACTTGACTACCTTTAAAGATGGGGCTTTAGCTCAAAAATTAACCTCCTTGCTGAAAATTAAGCTGAGAGGTAAATGGTTGAACTATAACCCTTGAATTAAGAGACTTGAACGAGCTTATTTTCAAAGACATATTTTTAAAAAATTCACATTAGAAATTTATCATTTATAATTTATAGTTTACTTTGGCTTTTTCATTGATATGCTTTTCTTTTTTCTTAATTTTATTTATTCATGTATATGATTCTCTGTCTTCACACACAATGGGAGAGGAAATCAGATCCCATTATAGATAGTTGTGAGTTACCATGTGGGTGCTGGGACCTCTGAAAGAACAGGCAAGTGC